>CAUVYP010000082.1:0-12500 GCA_963556195.1 Sepiola atlantica | reverse complement strand
CAGTGAGAAATATGTTGGTAATCCAAATGATGGCGGGACATGTTATTGTAAGTTAAATTTACTTTTAATTCAGAAAATAAAAACATATTTTTGTTTGTTTCCGAATTTTTTAGATGAGGCTTGATATTTTGGATTATTCGGATCACTATTCTCATCTTGGTTGTTATTTTCACAACATTCACAGCGATGTAATCTCAGACTTTCAAGTGCAACTTTTTTAATCTTTTTTGAATCTTTGTCAAACTTGGGAGTCTATATGAAATTTCGAAGGAAACCCTTTATTTAACCCATTGGGGTAGATTGTTCTTGTTCCAGCAGCCATGACCAGGTAGTAGTGTTAATTTTTATGTTATTTTTAGTTATCGGCTATAGTAAGGATTGTACCTTCAACCTTCAGAAAACCTGTGATGCAGCAGATAAAGGTGTTAACAATCAGTTCTAAGTGATAATCTTCTGGAGGTTGAACTCTGGCCGATAATAATTAAGAATAATATAATAATTAGCTAACACTTCTATCTACCCTTGTGGATTAAATAAAGGGTTTATTTCAGAATTCTGTATAGGTTCAAGAGTTCGACATAAAGATTCAAAATTCGAAAAGATGCACCTGAAGATGTCTGACGTTACATCAACCAAAACTTTGTGAAAATGACAACCAAAACGAGAATATTATTGCAAATATTACAAATTAATTTTGCTTGTATTTGAAGTTTCCACACGTTGATGACTTTGTATCTATTTCTAGTTTAAAAACTCATCTGATTTTTCTCTTTTCTTCTGTTTAAAATTTTTGTTCTGCCCGCTCTTTAATTTTTTTAAGTCTATGTGTACTTTTTCCGACTCTTTTTGGGCTGTCTCTGTTGCGGGTTTGTTTGATGTTTCCATCTCCTCCGTTCGACAGCCCTGTCCGAAATGCTTAGCCAGATGTGTTATGGAAGTTGTTTGGCTAGCTCTTGTTTCTTGGTGTTTCTGTACCATTGCAAGGTTCAGGTCTATGAAGCTTCTCAGATACTGGCCAATACTGTGGCAGTTTGTAAATTAGAGTGAATCCCAAGTTTTTACCATGAAAATATTTTATGATAAAAACATGTGCTAAACTTAGAATGTAATGGAAAAGCCAAGAAAGTTTTATATGAAAGAGAACAATAGAACAAAATATATTCAGGAAATCAACAATAGTTTGTAGTGTTTTTCTAAATATGAACGTAAAGGATTTTTTGTTGTCTGTCAATAATAATATAATGGTGTTTGAGGTAGTTTGCCAAATAAAGATTTTTGTGTAAGACTGAAAAGTTCTTGATAGATGGCTGAAATTGAAGGGAAATTAGACTTGGTTTCAAATCAAATCAAAACTTATTAGTAACAAAAAATGCATAATGTCATAAAAAAACTCCCAGGGAAAAAAGAGCTTATGTACAAGTATGTACATCCTCAAAACAGTTGTCCAAGGCTCTCTTGAAGGCGCTTGTGATGGGCTTACGAACTAGATCCTGGGGAAGTCTGTTCCATAAAACAGCGATGCAGCCTATCAACTGTTGAGCCAAAACAGTCGACAGGCCTCTGTATGCTGCCGAGGTGAAAAAATCATCAACAGGTAGATTAACTTTCTCGTTTATGACATTGCATTTTAGGATTAGGTTGTTCCGTGGCCTTTGCTGTTCAGCCGCAGATGCCGCTCCTCATAAGTGAGCATCAAAAGTCCCATCACCATGTGTGTGGCTTGGTGACATACGTGTTTGAGGTGAAGAATATCCTTTTTAGGAATGTCCGAACTGCATACTCTACTATAGGTGTGTAGTAAACAATCTCACTGGAACCGGAGCAGTTCAATTGTAAAAAATATTACTTTTCTCGTTTGTGGCCTCTTTTATACACTTTTAGTAGACTTGCAAAAGCTGCGTATACCTGTTAAATTATATGGGTGATGTTTCTATTGGTTAATAAGCACTCATTCTTGAATTTGGTCATGTGAGTTGTGAGTGAGTTCATGTGACCTGTTTATCCAATCTGCTTATTGGAATTTAAAAATTTATTTTCACTTTCCTATATCTCAAATTTCTTATTTAAAATTAATTTTCTATTGAATTCCTGTGTTTTATGCAAAGCTGACATTGACTAAAATATGTTTGCTGTACAGTCTTGAAAGGAAGAATGATCAATAAAATATTGACATTTTTGAAAACTATTCATCAAAGATTTTAAGCTATAAAATTTTTTTTATGTCAGATCTTCTATTCATGACAGTAAATAATTGATGGAATACTACAATGTATTTTGTTTCACCGTCATCCCTAAAGTTAAAGCTAATATCTATATTAACCCTTAAATGCTTTTTTTTTTATATTGGTTTGACCGATACTGATTGCCTATTTAGCGGGTGTGCTGATGCAACAACATACTAATACCTACTCACACTTGCCAACAGGCTCATTGCAGATATGAAACAAGTTGTAGTTTGACACATTTTCATTGAATATTATATTAAATAGGCATTTTGTTGAATGCATCATATTTGAAACAAAGTATTTACGGGTTAATAAAATTGAGATAACTTCTTGTGTGTCTGTTTCTCACGTATGTGACTAACATATATTTTTATTTACTATTTATTGAAATCAAAATTTTTTTTTTTTAATCCTATTTGAAAAAATAAAAAAATTATGAAATTAAATCCACCATAATTGCATTTGTAAATAAGTCAGACATTTAAATTTTTTTGTTAATAATTGAAAAAAAAAAATGAATTTTGTGATCCTTGAAAATTTGAAAGGAATTTGGAAGCATTTAAACTGTCAAATAGAAAGTGATTTTTAGCTTTAAAATGCTTAGCAAATTTTCATGGATTAAAAGATTGAAAGTTTAAGAAGCTATTTACATCCAATCATTTTATAAATCGAAATTCAAACATTACCTTAACAAAATTAGTTTTATAACAATTTGGTTCAATTAATAATTTAATGACCAAACGATACTGTAATTTAACTTTTAAAATCTTGTTTGTTTTTATTCTTTTAAATAAAATATTTAATAAACAAAAAACTATATTCAATTAAAATTCCTTTTTTTTTTTTCTTTTTTTTTTTTTTATCCAGATAAATTATTGACAGACTATCAGTTCACGTTCAATTTGTCCAAAGCAGATGACCAGTACTACACACAAATCAATTTCATGAACCGACCTTCAGCTGTAAGTCATTATCGTTACTTTTACTTTGTTTGTACATTTTCTCTTTCTTTTACCTGCCGGCTCCCTATTGTTTGTAAAGTTTGCTATTGAGCTTATTGGGGAAACCAATAAGTCTTACCCCTCCCCCTCGTTTTTTATATAACTTTTTTTCACCCCAAACAAGGCATATTGGCACTGAAGCATAAAGGGCTACTGTGATAGAGAACAGATTTATAAAGGGGAAACCTGGGTGAGGAATTAAGCAGCTAGATGTTTGTTCACATTACATTTAAATTTCTGCATGTTGGTATGGTCAGGGTAGCAGGTAGGGAATTCCAAAGGCAAGCAGTCTGAGGAAAGAAGCTATTTGTAGAAAATTCTCTGGTATCTCAGAACCTCTACAGTGAAGAGGTGGGATTTTGCTGCTAGTCGGTGGGTTGGGGGTACAAGTGCAGCAAGTTCATCAGAGCAGATTCCACAAAAATACTTATAAAACAATCACAGATGCAACACTGCGGCAACGTGACGGGGGATGGAACTTGGCAGACAGTGTGAGACCTATTAGGTTAGAAACTTTTTTTTGTACCCTGTCCCAGAGGGAGTGGGTAGTGGTTGGTGCAGCAGCAGCCCAGATGTGGCAACAATATTCCATGCACAGTCGAATGGTGGCTTTATAGAGATATAGGATACTGGCAAGTGTGAACAGTTTCCTAGCCAGGTAAAGGAAGCCTACTTTTTTTTTTTGCAATAGTCTGTATGTCTCTCAAAGTTGTACTGAGTGTCTCTGTATAAACATGACCCATTTGAATGTTAATAAATCTACTAATATTAAAGATATTATTCTGGAATTTTCAGGGTTGATAGAAAATAGAATGGCGTTTCAAAATCATTCTATGAGATAGTATGGTCAACAGAAGAAACAATGTGTTTCAGTGATGATGAAGCCCATTTCTCTTTATCTGGTCATGTCAACAGCAAGAACTCTGTTCTGGTCTCTCAAACATCATATAAAATCCTTCAGAGGCCAATACATTCTGTTAAATGCACTGTATGAGTGGCCATTTCAAAACCTGGCATGATTGGACCATTTTAGTTTGAGAATGATGTTGGTGATAATCAATAAATAGCATGATGATTTAATGCTTAAATTCTGGAGGGCACTTGTTGCCCGTCATGGCATGCGGCGAGAGAGGCAATGGTTTCTACAAGGCGGACAACTCTCTACACAGCTAATATCAGTATGGAGTGGCTGAATCATCGTTTGCAGGTCGACTTATCAGCAGAGGCTGCATTTCAAAATGGTCGCCACATTCACCAAATTTAAGCCCACCAGATTTCTATGTTTGGGGTTTTTGAAAAACCATGTGCATCAGAACAATCCACAGACAATTGCAGAACTCAAGATAGCCATAACTATGCAGATCTGTAAAATAACAATGCAAGAGCATCAGGATAGTCAACAACTTTGCTCAATAGCTAAAAGTATGCCATCAGCACTATGGCACACATTTCGAACGTGTCTTGTAAAATTTAAATTTTATAGCAAGAGATACGGAATGAACACTCATTTTAATTGTTATCATTTCAGCGTTTAGGAAACCTAATTTTCTTGTCTGGTTCATGAGTCATGAGCATTTAAATGAGTCGTGTTTATACTTTATTCTTAGACACTTTGTATGTCCTACAGTTAATGGTCAATTGACCAAAGTCTGTGTTTCCTATTACTGTGCGATCTTGGTAATCCTCTTTTCTCTCCTTTTTCATTTCGGAGTTGTTGTACTCTTATGGATCGATTTTTCTTTGATCCCGGACAGTGATCGATCGTCATTTGTTTTTCCTGTGTTTACTCACACCATCTTTTTTTTTTTTTTTATCAATCATGCATTCCAATAATAAAATGTTTTGTTAGAATATCTGGAAATGAGTTATCACCATCATATTCGGTTTAACGTCCATTTTACATGCTGGCATCTGTTGGACGGCTTTTAGAAATAAATTTCCAAACTAACCTATCTCAGGCAGGTCTTTATTTATCCCTCTTTCTCTCAAGTCCATCCTTATCACTTTTTCCCTTGTTTTCCTTGGCCTTCTCCTGTGAACTGAACCTGCTACCTCAACTGTTCTACATCTACTAATTCAGGAACTTTCATCCATTCTTTCAATGTGGCTATATCAAAGTCTACTCTTCTGCACACATCTCCCTATACTGTTAAGAGTTAATCTTCCTCTGAGGTCATCAGATCTAAGCCTGACTTTAAGACCCATATTACACATCCATTGTATCATTCTCATATCATTTCTCTCCATGCCATACATAATCACACTGCATACACATACCTGATAAACTATTCTCTTGGTTGACAGTGGTAACACTTTGCTAGTTAGTAATGGCAGAAGTTCCCTGAATTTACTCAATCCACTTCTAACTCTTGCAATCACACTAGCACCTGCTCTAACCTGTGCTCCAATGGTATCACCAAGGTAACAAAACTTGTCAATAGCTTCACCATCCAAATATACTTTCTCCACATCTGAGTTCTCATCCATCTCCATTGTCTTACACTCACACACAAACTAATTAACCTTCTCTCAACCTGCCAGTAATTCCACTGCCCCCCTCTTGTGTAGTCAATGCTTACAAGTACCAAAGAACATTGACTTGCAAGTGTAAATGTTATTCTATTATAGCAGTCTATATAAATTGTCAGTTTAATTTATTTATCTATTTATTTTTTTAATATCCAGGGTGATCGTGATGTTGATTTTTCTGTGAACTGCTCGGGTTTTGCCAACTTGAACATTTCCTACAATTCAAGTAAGAATTTTTAAAGTTTTATTTTCTTTCACTCGTCTATTCTCTCACTCGCTCGTCTATTCTCTCACTCGCTCGTCTATTCTCTCACTCGCTCGTCTATTCTCTCACTCGCTCGTCTATTCTCTCACTCGCTCGTCTATACTCTCACTCACTCGTCTATTCTTTCACTCACTCGTCTATACTCTCACTCACTCGTCTATACTCTCACTCACTCGTCTATTCAAAATATTTCTCTTTAACTAAATAAAATATTTTATGTCATCCTTTTATAGAATTTAAAGTGCATACATGGATACTTGATATCGGTATGTTGCTTTATGGACTCAGACACACACACACACTAGATGAATACTCTTTCCTTCCAGAACGGGTAAAATTAATTCCTCAAACAGAACAGTTTTTCCCCACTTTTATGTCCCCTTACGAAGATTAAACTCAAGATATAATGATACTAAACCTTTTGTAAGAAGTTGAGGGTAATGCTCGCAGATATTACATCCTCCTTTTGGTAATGTATCTATTCTGTTGTCATGAGACCATCTTCCCAGGAACTACCTGCTCCTTTTTGGGGGTGGGTGTAGGGGTTAGTGAAGTATCTGTTGTGGTACCATGATACCATACTCACAGGCATTACCTTCTCCTTTTATGGGTCTATCTTCCCAAATATTATCTCCTCTTTTTGGGGAGCAGTATAGTATATATTCGTTCCTCATGATACCATCCTTTCATGATTATCTTCTCCGGGGGAGGGGGGGGTGACTATCTGTTTTGTTTGGATCAATGAACGTCTTCAGGAAAAGTGAAGATTTGAAAAACGGCAAAACATAGGAAGAAAAAAAGATGCAAAACAGTATGTTTTTGGCATATGCATAACTATTTAAAAAAATTATGCAGTGTGGGTAATGAAGACGTTAATTGGGAAAAGGGGGAGAAAAGAAAAGAACAAATGGAAACATAGATGAAATGCAGTAAAAAAAAAAAAATTAAAAAAAAAAAAAAAAAATAAGCAGAGTTTGTTGTGCAGTCATGAGATATATTGCATCGTTTGAGTGCGATTTTTTTTTTTTTTTTTTTTTTTTTTTTTTTCCCCCCAGATGTTTGGTTAAGGAATAAAATCCCAACCTAAGGTTTACGCTAGATGGTGATAAGAGAAGGGTTAAAGCACTTTTGATGCACTTGCAACGTGGGAGAGAGGATTCAGTATAATGAGAGTGCAGTTTGTAAAGTCAAGTGTTCTTATGTTCACAGTTGGTAATCTACAATCAGACCATGTATCGAGTACTGTTGTCATATTATGGCTGGTGATTCTCTGTCCCATTTGAGGGTTCTTGATAAGGTGCAGAAACATATCTGTAATTTGATTAACACTACCCTTTCTTCTTCTATTCACCCTCTCTCGCACAGACGTGATGTTGCTAGTCTTAGTCTCTTCTATAAATACTATTATCGCATGTGTTCTTCAGAATTATGTGATCTATTTCCCGCTTCTTTTGTTCCAGCTCGTCTGACTCATTTGTCTAGTGGTCGCCATCAATTTGCTGTTTTGATACCTCATTGTAATACAGCTTCCTATTCCAGTAGCTTCTTTCCAAGAACCGCAGGCTTGTAAAACTTACTTCCTGCGGACTGTTTTCCTCCTACCTATAACCATGGTCTTTTCAAGACTAAGGCCAATACACATTTCCTATCTTTGCGATAACCATATTTGTTCTTGTTAGTTCCTTAAGTGGCTTCATGCCTTGTCCAGAGCGATTTCTATAAAAAAAAACGAAGAAAAAAAGTGATTGGCATCTGGGTTTTGAATCTTGAGGTTTAAGTGCTTGCTATTTCTAGCCATACTGATAACTCTGGAAATGACGAAACCGCTATCTGTGGATGATCCTATTTTATATATCTTGGAGCTGTCCTGACCCAGCATCGCCAGAAGTATTTATAACGTCTGTTTTTGTTTTGTTTTGTCTGTAAAAATTGAGTAACAAAAGATGATTCATTTTAAATATTTTTGACGTCTTAAAGAATGTTAACTTGATAATAAACTAGCAGTCCCGATACTTTCATATTTGTTTTAAGTTTATTTTCAAAGTCTAAGAGTCAGTAAATGCTATATTTGAATTTCTCTCGGTTACGATGAAAATACCATGATTGAAAAAAAAATGTTACACTATTGCATTATTTTCTAATGGACAGAACAGAAACAAAATAAATAACAAGTATAAGAGAAACAGCGCAATTCGTAAACGTTGCTCTGCAAATATCAGTTGTGTTATTATACTCAATGGCATAATCACTTCCGATTCGTTTATGTCGCAGTGAGCTAACGCAGACAATTGCTACGAACAATATTAAAAGCCGACCTTGTTATAAAAAGTTAACTAACGACTTCCCTTCATTTTTTTTTTTTTTCTAACAGCAAAGAAACAAAAAATAACAAGTAATGATCGTTTCAAAATCAGCACGCTTTGCCATTCTTTCTACAAAAGTGAGCAGACTTAGCAAATTCCTCTGCAGATTTGTTTTAGCGTAATTTTTTTGAAAATAATTGATGAAAATAGATTAAAAAGTGGAAAATTATTTTGTCTGTTAACGTAAATATGAAAAAAAGTTTAAATATTAATTCAAAACGTGCCGAGAGCGATGTCAACATTTCCGTATTAAATGTTCGAAATTTTAGTAGCTCATGTTGACCAAGATTGTTGTTACTCTAATGTTTGTCCCGCATTGTTAAAGTATTTATAAACTGTTTAAGGAATACGTCATTTGTAAAAGTTAAAAAATACTAATTATTTTATTTACCTCCGTTCCAGGAGGTTAGACACAAGGTCAGGTGTGGGTTGTGATGAAAGTGTTTTTGTGGAACGAACTGGAATCAAACCCGGCACACACAGATCCTCAGTCGACGTTGTTAGCCACTGTGCCATCTCCTCAAAAAAAAAAAAATCAATTATGGCATATCATGTATAAATCAGTAAAAAAAAATAATAAATAATTTATTCGATTCAGATAATGCAGTTGTAAGCTATGTATATGAAAGTATTAGATAATTGTTGAACATTTTTACTCCTTTGCATGAAACTAAACTAGATATAGCCCACATTATGCACCTTTATGCCTAGCAGCTGTTTCAAAATGCATAGCGATTAGTTTAGGAGTGAATCCTGTACATACAAATATATAAACACTAGCAGGAAAACCTGATGTTGCTCAGGATTGAATGAGGATCATTACTATATAGTTTCTTACTATGCTCATAACACCATATTACTTTCATTGTTTTTACTGCCTCCCTCCTCCCGCTTCTACCCCTAATATTGTCGGAAGAAGCTGAAATGTTGAAAAACTCTCTGCTTCATACATATGGTTTAAATTTCATTAAAATCAGATATGCGTATTTAAAGTTTAAATGGGGTTCTGCCCCCATGGGTCATGTAGATATTCAGTACATAGAAGGTTATATAGAGATTCGGGACCACTTCTGTTGTTATCCTCAGAATGGACTTTTGGCTAAGAAGAAAGTGTAGTATCTGTTCCGATGGATACTGCACCCCATAGACTGGTATTGTCTTGGCCTTCGGGGCTTGATTTACGCCGGTCTATGGGTCTGTCCTGTGCAGTTCTAGGAGGTCCACCCTCCCAGGCTTTGCCTTCTCACACTTTGAGAAGGGGTTAGTTTATTGTTGATCGCCTGAGGCGCCCCTACCGGGCAATGCCGATGGGGCTGCCCTGGCAATTTTTTAAGGTCCTAAGTACTCTTCCTCTAGAGTGCTAACTTCTCAACTCCCACTTTCCAACCTTGTGTCACATTTTACTCCATGGGAAGTAGATAAATAGGATCCTCAGAAAATTTTATACATATGATTTAAATTTCATAAAAATAGGATATATTTGAAGTTTTAAGGGGGTATGCCCTCATAGCCCCTTCAGGGGTGCACTTAGAGATTTAGGAACACTTCCATTGTCTTCCCCATTAAATTTTACATTAGAATACACTTTTAGATTTTATGTAGATTCTCTAATCTTTCATTGTTTCTATAGGGAACACACAAACATCACGCACACAGACATTGAGTTTTATATATAGAGAGAAGATATACACATACCTAACTTTATATAAATAGTGATAGAAAGTAAAAAAAAAAGAATAAAAAATAGTAATATGGGTTCGGAGGTGGGAGCAAGACTTTCTTCGATTTCTCAATTTTCATGTGCAATGCCGGGACACAGGTCAAGCTAGTATTTATATATAATCTGCTTGAAATGAAAGCGGAAATGTGTATGTAAGTTCGTGAAGGCGATCGATACGTTAACATCAGAGATGTTTCTGTTTGTGCCAAACCAAAATGGATTGAGGCGAAATGCAAAACTTATTGGCTCGAGTTAATCACTCCTTATGGTTATTGGTTGCTTTTTGTAGTTCTCTTAAATCGCAAATTGCTTTTCACTTAGCTGACTGCTTCGTTTCTAGTTGTCTTGTTTCGGATCACTTGCATAAAAAGAGGAGGTGGGAGAGAAAGTTTCAGTGGGAGATGGTTGCTTGATTCTATCCAAGATTATTGAAATTATTACGGCCTTTGATATTGATCAATTTTATAAAAAAACAAATCTGCCTTTGATGATTGTTTTCTTCGGATTTGGGGGAGGGGGATTCTTATTTTGATTCATTGCAATAAAAATCCATAGAAGTTTTTCTATTAAATAAAACAAAAAAAAAAACATCAGAAAAGTATTTAAAACTTTTTAAACTTTAAAGATCTTCTACTCTTACTATATACTATACATATAAAGTCAGTAAAAGTTTCAAAGTCAGACTCAAATAACAATTATTCTGAAATATTTCTATTTAATTCTGGCAAGCCTATTTTCTCATTAGTTTTCCCCACTATCCTATTGGCATGAATATATTTTATTCAATTTTAAAAAATATATATATACTTATTCTGATTTAGAAAGTTGTTAGGATGGAGACAGCATGATGCCAAATAATGCTGTAATATTTAAATTATCGTTTAAAAAAAATTATATTACAAATTACTCCATAATTATAAATATATATATATTTTTTTAAATGCTTTACAAAAGACTCTTTTTGTTCAGTAAATTTTTCCTTTCCCAGCAAATATGGTAATACTCATTTTCTGCAGATTTGCTTCAGCTTATTTAAGTTTAGTAGCTGTTATTTTCTTACAAAAGGAAAAGTTATTTGATTATTAAATAATAAGATAACCATACCATTTCTCTCTCTGTTTCTTTCTTTCTCTCTCTCCCTGTTTCTTTCTCTCTCTCACCTGTTTCTTTCTCTCTCTCCCTGTTTCTTTCTTTCTCTCTCTCCCTGTTTCTTTCTTTCTCTCTCTCCCTGTTTCTTTCTTTCTCTCTCTCCCTGTTTCTTTCTTTCCTCTCTCTCCCTGTTTCTTTCTTTCTCTCTCTCCCTGTTTCTTTCTTTCTCTTCCTCTCTCTCTTCCTCTCTCTCTCTTCCTCTCTCTCTCTCTCTCCTCTCTCTCTCTCTTTCTCTCTTCTCTCTTCCTCTCTCTCTCTCTTCCTCTCTCTCTCTTCCTCTCTCTCTCTCTCTCTTCCTCTCTCTCTCTCTTCCTCTCTCTCTCTCTCTCTTCCTCTCTCTCTCTTCCTCTCTCTCTCTTCCTCTCTCTCTCTTCCTCTCTCTCTCTTCCTCTCTCTCTCTTCCTCTCTCTCTCTTCCTCTCTCTCTCTCTTCCTCTCTCTCTCTCTTCCTCTCTCTCTCTCTTCCTCTCTCTCTCTCTTCCTCTCTCTCTCTTCCTCTCTCTCTCTCTTCCTCTCTCTCTCTCTTCCTCTCTCTCTCTCTTCCTCTCTCTCTCTCTTCCTCTCTCTCTCTTCCTCTCTCTCTCTCTTCCTCTCTCTCTCTCTCCCTCTTCCTCTCTCTCCCTCTTCCTCTCTCTCTCTCTCCCTCTTCCTCTCTCTCCCTCTTCCTCTCTCTCTCTCTTCCTCTCTCTCTCTCTTCCTCTCTCTCTCTCTTCCTCTCTCTCTCTCTTCCTCTCTCTCTCTTCCTCTCTCTCTCTCTTCCTCTCTCTCTCTCTTCCTCTCTCTCTCTCTTCCTCTCTCTCTCTTCCTCTCTCTCTCTTCCTCTCTCTCTCTTCCTCTCTCTCTCTCTTCCTCTCTCTCTCTCTTCCTCTCTTCCTCTCTCTCTCTCTCTCTTCCTCTCTCTCTCTCTTCCTCTCTCTCTCTCTCTTCCTCTCTCTCTCTCTCTTCCTCTCTCTCTCTCTTCCTCTCTCTCTCTCTCTTCCTCTCTCTCTCTCTCTTCCTCTCTCTCTCTCTTCCTCTCTCTCTCTTCCTCTCTCTCTCTTCCCCTCTCTCTCTCTTCCCCTCTCTCTCTCTTCCCCTCTCTCTCTCTTCCCCTCTCTCTCTCTTCCCCTCTCTCTCTCTTCCCCTCTCTCTCTCTTCCCCTCTCTCTCTCTTCCCATCTCTCTCTCTTCCCCTCTCTCTCTCTTCCCCTCTCTCTCTCTTCCCCTCTCTCTCTCTTCCCCTCTCTCTCTTCCCCTCTCTCTCTCTTCCC
>CAUVYP010000081.1:247500-275000 GCA_963556195.1 Sepiola atlantica | reverse complement strand
ATCGGTTTCAAGCCAGGTGTGGTCTAAAAAATAAAAAACATGAAACTCAATGCTTTGCTGTGTTTGCTTGTAACATAAACAAGCTGTCACCGGCTATCTTCAGTCATGTTTGAAAAATTAACTCATGTTCTATTCTGGGAGAACTGTACACTGTTTTGTTTTTTTTGTAAACAGTGTGTTTTTGACAGTTCTCCCAGAGTGGTACATGACTTCCTCAATCAACATTTTCTTCATCTTGACTCAAGGACTTTCAATATCACACTGTCTGTCAAGACACATGAACATTCAATAACTTCATTAAATAACTTCTTTACTAACACCTGTCAATTACTTGTTGAAAGATGTGATATAAAGTTAATATATTATGTATAGATAAGCCTTTGTCACTGTAAGCATATCTTATCAGAGCAGTTTAAAGAATATGTTCATATGTGTAGTGCTCCCAATGAATTGCTCACTTCTCTCACCCACTCTCTTTGACCCATGTGACGTCACGTCCATTTCTATCAATTTCCACAGCCCCAGTAATTCTAACCTCAAATTCAGCAAGTTAACCCAGACTGAACTTTCATTTCCTGTTCCTTTTTACTTGCTTCCCCACAAAGACAAAGTTAGATACAGAGTCGGTTTTTAATCTGGGGAAAATCCTGCTCTCCCAAAAGCTGGTGGTCAATTGGGTCGGTGTGCCTCTTAGCTCTTAGCTAAAGGATTGTGTTGATTGGACTTATATTTCATTTGGCCGGGATAAAAGATCTCATTTTGCAAGTCTGCTATTCAACCTAAGAAAACGAGTACCATTTGTAATCTCTAAAACAAACATTTGTTAATTGTTTATAAACTGGACTTGTGGTTTTGCTTGGAATGAGAATTCTTTGTTGCAGCACTGACCGAGTCGAATGGCAACTTTGAACCAACAAGCGGGACGATCATGGCCAGTGCAGTGAATGCACTCATACATGTTCATAACGTGACTGAAGAGAGCTGACGGTTTACGGTACAAATAAACCCAACGTAGCATTGTACTTCATTAAACTTGCGTAGAAATACATTATGGAATGAAAACACTTCTGTGCATACTCAGCTTTCCTAATTTCTGCCCAGTCTGAGTTTGGCGCTAAAAATAAAAACAATTCATGAACAGACGTCGTGGAGACGAAACGCTAAAAACATTTTCTCGTCCCTAGCCATGAAGCGGCAGGACGAGATCAAACTCCTGAACTCAATTCTCTTCCTATCTTTCTATAGCTAAAGCCTGACTGATAAACACATAAAACTTTTCTTATATCCTTGTGTTCCTGTGTTAATGAAACGGTTAAATAAATGTTGATTTAATCGTTGAGAAGATGTTGGTATTTATATATGGAACTCTGGCGATCCTCTTTTCTTCTTCATTTCAAGCCAGCTTAGTTAGATGAATACAGACACAGCCGCATCTACAAAATGGCTATCTCTAGTCTCTGGTAAACATCTCATTTACTTGTTGAACAAAAATGTGAAATAAAGTTGATAAAATGCTAGAATAAGACTTTGTCATTTAATTTACCTTTCGACTAAAAATGTCTTATTTCTACACAAGTACATAGAAGATGCTGCCAAGTCTGCCGCAAAGAAGGTAGGCTCCCTCTACCAGGCTAGTAAACTTCTCACACCTGCCAGTGTTCTATATCTCTACAAAGCCACCATCCACCTGTGCATGGAGTACTGTTGCCACATCTGGACTGGTGCACCAATCATTAGCCCCTCCATCTTGGACAGGGTGCAAAAAAGAATTTTTAACCTAATAGATCCTGCCGCTATCTACCAAGCTCCAGACCCTATTGCATCACTGCAAAGTTATATCCTTGTGCTTGTTTTATAAGTACTTCTTCGGAATGTGCTCCGATGCACTTTGTGCACTTGTACCCCTAAACGAAAATAACCCCGACCCACCCGACTTACAGCAAAATCCCACCCCTTGGCTGTAGAGATCACTATGTTGGAAGATTTTTTACTCGGACCGCTTGCCTTTGGAATGCCTTTCCTGCTCCCTATTTCCCTGACTGTACCAACATGCATAAATTTAAATGTAATGTTAACATGCATCTTGTTTCTCAACTCCCCACTCACATTGATATCCTATAAATGTGGCCCCTATCACAGTAGCTCCTTATGCTTCCGTAGCAATTTGCCTTGTTTGGGATGAATTAAATTAAAATGAAAAAAATTAAAAAAATCTTGTTTCTCCGATGACCCTCCTCGTTTTGTTTCAATCTATTTCATTTCGCCCAGTTTTCATGATTGTTTTTTTTTTTTCGTTTGCTTCCAGCTATTTCGCCTGTTTGCAACAAGTGCTGCGCAACGAACGGCGCCCCTCAAATATGAGGCTGACCAACGTCGACGAAGACGAAGGGGAACACATAACCAATGTCATGGAAAGTGACATTCACGTCGAGGATGACTACTTCTATGACGAAGTCTTTGAACGATCCGCTTTCACGGACGAGATGACGAATGACTCTATAACTAACCTGTTTACCATAAGCGATGATGCGGACGACACTGTTCAACCCCGCGTCTTGCACAACAATCTCGAGGACCACATATGAGGAGGTGAAAACTCTTCGCTCAATCACGGGTCTTGCACCGGATACTTTTTACGACGTAGGGGGAAAAAGCACTAAACCTTTGATCGCTCTGAAGTCTCCTTTTTTTCTCTTTCTTTTTGTGGTGGACTTAAAAAAAAAAAAATTTGACATGTGAATTTTTTTTTTTTTTTTTTTTTTTTTTTTTAAATATTTAGAGAATATTTGATGCTCTAATCCAATATATGATCTACCGAGTTGTTATAGTTAGGGGTTAATGGGTAGATCACATATTGGAATGTAAACAGCTCAGTAGATCTAGTGATGGGACGATTCCAATATTTTACCCCGATTCCGATACAATTACCGATTCTGTTCTAAATTCCAGATTCAGATGCTGATTCTAAAATCGCCTAAAAAGGTAGAATTTAATTTTTGGGAGGCGGGGATTTAATGGAGAGTCCTTATCTACTTTTTAATGTAAATATAATTTTCTTTTTAATTTGACAAAGTTTTTAATTTTTCCTCTTTATGTATTGTATCCAAGATTTTGATAAACTCATTGTGAGATTTTCATCTATATTTTTCACTTGTGCCATTTTTACCCGTGCTATTTTTACTAGGCCAGTTTACCTAAGTTCGTTATTATGATCTATAAATTTTAGTTTTACTGGTAGTTTAAAATCAATGAATATTTATTATTTTATCATTAGTACTAGCAATAGTGAAATAAGTTTTAAAAAAACAAACAAAATTAAAAGGATCGTTTTTGGAATCGGAAATACGGCTCAATTTTTTCTGATTCCGATACAGATACCCAAAAAATTATGTTTTTTCAGATTCCGATTAATTGTCTCAACAGTAAGTAGATCATATATTGGATTAGAAACCATTCGGTATATTACATATTGGAAAAGCACCTAATATTTTTTGCATATGTAAAATATATATATATTTTTTTAATACTACACTAAAACGCTGGGGATGGGTGCATAGTTGGTCTAATAGATACACTTGCAGACTATGAAATTAACTATATCGAGTTCAAATCACATCGATGTCTGTTGTGTTAAATTATCCACTGTTAACTGGAGAAGGTATGAACCCACGATTTCCATGCATTTATGGACTAAGTAGCAACTTGTATTCAAAAAAGTTGCAAATTTAATTAATCATACCGTTGTGTCGCGTTAGTATCATTAAATATTGCATAACAACAATGATACCATCATTATTAAACTTAACTTTCAAAATCCTATTATTAAAAGAGTAATCATTTGAGAAAAAAAGGTGAAACACAAATGGAAATTGAACGATTCCCAGGCATCATCTGCTGGTGCAGGTAGTAATTCCTATTTGATGCACAAACTTTGGCCTTTTGGTTTGGAGCAAAGTGAAGTATCTGTTCTGATACTCCACTTGATCTGTTCTGTCCTCAGCCAGTGAAAGAAATCCTCCTAGATTAAGGCAATTTTAATTGTTGTCTCAATCCAGAGTGCCCCCATTTTGGGAAGCTGAATTTTCCCCACGGTAAAAAACGATCTTGTGTCTAACTCTGCCCTCGTGGGGAAGCAAGTAAATAAAGACAATTTTATAAAAGAAGCAATTTTCACCGAACAAAATGAATGTATTATTAGCCATTTCTTTTTAAAAGAAGAAGAAGAAAGAAAGAAAACAGTTTGGTTCGTATTATGCAGAAGTATCGGAATACACTTAAGTGTATTCCGTAATGTTGCTTCTACATAATACAAACCAAACTATTTTTTTTTTTACCATAACCTAACCTTTAGTAGTAAAGGTAAATGAAAAGATATCCAAAAAATTACATAAAAGTTGGAACTTGATCTTTCTAATTGGTAGAAAAATAGTCGTCTGGCAAGTAACAGTGTCTTTTTTACTTGTACATTTCGGTAAAAGTTTTTGCTCAAAATCTGCTTCTTTTTAATAGGAAAAAGCTGACTTCTGCCAAATCGCTAGAGCTTATTGCCTTATTTTTTTTGTTGCTGGATTTTATCTCTCCTTATCTCTTTCCCTCTCTCTTGCATTATCTTTCTTTCAATTTTTCATTTTTTTCTCTTTCTTGCCCCCTCTCCATCTTGTCTTGCTTTCCTTTTTCTCTTATGACAGTTCTCTCTGAAAACTGAAAATGTTTATTTTCCTAAGACCTAAAACGATTCATAAAAGGGATAGGAGAGTTAGATGACTTTTGTTTCATCAAAGAATGACTCCCTGTCTCCTCCCCCCCCCCCCCCACATGCACACATTGTGTCTTTCTCTTAATTTTGACTTTCTTAGTTGAACCGAATTGGAATTCATTAGGTAAAAAGTTGTTGTTTTTTGCACTGCCCGTTTTCTATACACTCATAGAAGTAAAGTTAACTAATTTGCATATTGCTGTACAAAAAGATACTTTGGTAATTAACTATATTTTGTTTTGTTTTTTTAATTCAACAATTGTTTTGCTTTTAATATAACAAATAGTTCTGTTTAGGAATATTTTTTTTATTTTGTGGACAGATGTTTAGCAAGTCAATAGAATTCAGAAATTTCAATAATGGTAGGTTATCCTCTTTGCTTATGAGGGCAAGACAGTTGTTTATGAACCACTAGCGTGTTCATTTCCGGCCTATTCTTTGGGCGAATTTACTTATTGATTTCTTCCTTTTCTTTACGGTTATATTTCAAAAATAAATAAATTTATATAAAAATACCAAAATGTTAATGCTCATCTATCTATATGAATCAGTGCAAAAGTGTTTCATGTTTACAACAATGAAATGTTTATTATTTAAAAGTTTGGTACTTATATAGATCAGGGCACATATGAAAAACGCAGTTCCAAATAAATTAACCAGAAAACTCTTTGATATACTTATGTATCAGGCAAAAATATGTATCTACACCAAAAATTAGCAAAAAATATTGAGTAGAATTTTAATTAAAAATAAAAATCAGTTTTATCATATTTTGCCTAACCACCATTGATACTAGCGGAATCAGAAGGCCATAACTCAGTCATATGAACACGTAAAAAATCAATTGTGAAATACAATAAAACTGATTTTGATTTTTAATTAAAATTCTACTCAATAAATTTTGCTAATTTTTGGTGAGGATACTTATTTTTGCCTGATACGTAAGTTAAACCATCGTTTTTATTTGGACATGTGTTTTTCATATGTGCCCTAATCTATATAAGCACCAAAAGTTTTGCTTCAAGTATTTTAAGTAGAAAACTTTGCGAAGCGCGAGAGCCAGCTGGTGAAGCCATCAAGTTGAATGAAAAGTTTTGAATTCTATATTCACACATTTCAACAACTTGTATTCGATGAATGGTATTAACCGTTTATCTGGCACTATTAATTTTCTTCTGAGTGAGAAGTTGATACTTATAAAATGTAATCTTTGTAGAATAGAAATCTCCAAAATGTCATGTTTACATAAGCTGTTATTGAGATGATGGCATTTTCCCATATTAGAATGTTGCTGACTTGTTAATAAAATGTTGCATAGCTAGCTGTACCTATCAGGGAATTGCCTGGGATTTATTAATTTCATTTTAACATTTATTTTTTTTTTGCACATTTTTACAGTTATACACAAAAAGAAATAGAATTTTAGGTATTTTTATAAAAATTTTTAATAAATATTAGATGAATAATAATGTCTAAGTCACGTATAGGCGAAAAACACATACACAGAAACACATAAATTTTATTAATATACAGATGGATAGAGTAAGTTCTGCCATTACTAACCAGCAGAGTGTTATCATTGTTGACCAAGGAAAGAATCTATCAAGCATGTAACACAATGTGATAATGTATGGAAGTGAAAGCTGGTCAGTGTGGGTTGAGGACATGTGTTGCATGAAGAGAAATGATATTAGAATGATACAATGGATGTGTAATGTGAGTCTTAAAGACAGGCTTAGGTCTGATGACCTCAGAGGAAGATTAAACATGGACAGTATAGAGAGATGTGTGTAAAACAGGAGACTTTGTTAGTATAGTCACATTGAAAATAGGATTATGCTTCTTGTCGGGATGGTCAGGGGTATTTGTGTTGAGAGGGCACCAGTGCAGCAAGTGCGTCAGAACATATTTCATTGAAATTGTAAAACAAGCACTGGGAAGCAACATTGCGGTGATGGTTTAGGGACTGGAACTTGGTAGACAGTGTAGGACCTATTACGCTCTTTCTGGACCTTGTCTAAGAGGAAGATGTGACAACAATACTCCATGTATGGGTGAATGGTGGCTTTGTAGAAATATAGGATACTGGCATGTGTGAGAAGTTTTCTAGCATGGTAGAGGGAGCCCACTTTCCTTGCAGAAGCCTTGGCAGTATCTTTTATCTCTCCTGAATATTAGTTCAGTCTAATCGTACTAAATCAACAGTGACAATAGGTATATAGGCGTAGAATATAAAATATAGATTTAAATAATGATGTTAGGAGACAACTATAAATGTGACGGAGTGAGAAACAGGAAAAAGTGTTGAAAAGATTTCTACAAAACTGTAAAATAAAAATGAGTGAAAAAGACAAAGAAGGAACGTTGAGAGTACATGTTGTCATTGTTTGTTTAGTAACATTGGCTACTGTTTAGGGGAGCTGGAGAAACACAATTATAGGTTACTGGACCACCCGTGACCCGTTGAATCAGTATTTCTTATATATTATTGAATGTATCTCTTTTCCCCGCTGTCTTCCCTTCTCTTTCTCTTCTGAATGATTATTATCAAGTAAGAAATATCAGTCTATATATATCTATATATTCTATTATGTAAAGGGCAGTTGTCTGTGTGTGTGTCCCGCAAAAAGTAAAAAAACTACAAAACAAACACCCACAAAGTTGGTATATTCTTGATCGGCGTTGCCCTGGATGAATAATATCTCAAATTTAAAAAAAATTATTCATTCTTTGGAGATCAACTGGGCCAGGTTTCGTCTGGGGAGAGGCGGTTTTTCAGCCATTTCCAATGTTATCTATTATATAAAGAAGAGGTGAATAACTTACATTATTATTATTTTTAATAGTGAGGAATGGGCTGGGTGGAGGTGAAATGGGGGTGGGGATGTAGTAAAATGGAGAAGGGGGAAAGAGACGGATTGAGAGAGGTAGAGAGAAAGAAGTTGTAACATAAAGATGTTACATACACTTTTTAAACGCTTCTATTTTGTTTTTTATGTCACAGGGCAACGCCGGATAGCCCTGCTAATCTATTAATGGATTATGTCATAAAGAATGAAGAGTAGCTTTATGACATCTATTTCTCCTGGTGTCATCTAGTGTGCATGGTAAGACAATAAAAACAAGCTTGCAAGATAACAACGTCAGCAGAGTTTTAGTAGTATACTAAAAGACCTGTGACCCATTGGATCAGTATTTGTTATATTATTCCTTTCTCTCTATCTTACCCTATCTCTTTCCCTCTCTGTCTCTCTCAATTATTTACTTCATTCACCTATTGTAGAGGAGATGGGTGTTGGTTGAGAGTGTTGAGACAGGAGATAGCCATTTTACTGAATCCGTCGTGACTGTGCGTATTTGACTTGAATAAGAAAAGGGTCTCCTGAGTTTGGAGGAAAACACCAACATTTTCTCTACAATAATATATTTATTTAACTGGAACAAGAATACAGGAACATAAACATGTGAGTTAAGTTATTTAGCCGGCAGATATAAAGGTAATATAATTCCGGTTGGTCTTGAGTTTAATCCTGACCCTAGTCACCATGATGATAATGATGAGGGGGAGAGATAAAAGGCCACATTCGTCTACGTTGAAATCTCGACTCAAACTGTCATATTTGGCATGCATCAAGTTGTGGGCGGTGGAAATCAGCAGGTTACAAGTGCACATGTCAGTCATCTGCTGATCGCCTGTGTATCAATACACCGACCAAACTATAACTCGACAACGCAAGATATTGTGTGTACATATAAACAAAACAGATCTCCTATGTAACTGCTACAGCCCCATCTGACTACGACTATCAATTGTCTTTTATTTACTTTGTTTTCCTTTTGTGACATCATCCACTGTGCACGGATACAAACAAGCATGCAAGATAACAATATTTACAAAGTTTTAATAGTATAGACTAGACAACCTGTTGGATTAGGATATTTCTTATATTCTCTCTCCATCTATGGTCCCCCTCTTTGCCTGTTTCTCTCTTAATTATTTACATTATTCACCTCCTCTCTCTTTATCGATCGTCCTTTACTTACTTCATTCACCTTTTGTGACCTCAATCACTATGCACGGAGACTAAGAAGAAAGCAAGGTAATATGATCCAGAGTTTTATAAGTATACAAGCAAAAAAAAAAAAAACTACCTGCCATCTGGTGTCTATTAATCTAACTAAGCATTCTTCTTACATTAGTTTTCATTTAAATTACCTCCCTTGAACATAATATTTTAAGATTTTGGTAATTTATTTTTTTAAATTTTTATTAAATTACTTTAATTAAAAACGGTTAATATAAACAAAATTATTGCATATATATAGTACAAATAGAGCAAAAAAATACAAATAACAAACATTAATTTATTATTAACTATTTTAAAATAGTTATGCAAATTAGGCATACAAGTAACTGTTTTATGGTCTTTGCTCTCTACTATATATACAGTATTTCAAAAGACTATGCTGTATTGATTTAAATAACAGTGAGCCGTTTTGATGGTAATATAGGTGTGATAAATAATAAAACAAAAAAACTTTCATATTTATTCATTTAGATGATAAGAAAGATAGATTAGGACCTTCCATAACTAAAAACAGGTATGTCTTCCATAAATGAATGTCTTTAGGGTCTTTAATCGAATTAAAGCAAAGGAAAAAAAGAAGGATTTTATTGATAAATGACCCATAAATGTTGATGTGTCATAAAACAGAAGAACCATATCAGCCTCTTTTTTTAATTTTTTGTTGACACGTTTTACAGACTAAACGTCAGAGGAGAAAACGTTTAAAATCCTCTGATAAAATCTACAGTGCCTTTTGTGTATAACAGAAATGGATGATCAAGAATTTCATTCCGCGGATCACAACCGAAACATGGGATCAGAGAGAAATGTAAAGTATGACAAACGAAGCAATAAACGATAATTATTTTCCATGTGTCTTTCTTGATGTTCATTTATTCTTTGCCCCCCCGCCCCCCCCTATAATTTTTATTTTTTTAAGAGAAAGTTAAATTTAAAAAAATGTTTTTTTTTCGGTACTGGTACAGCTTTTGAACCAGACAAAAACTGAAACATTTTTTTTTACCCTAACCTACTTTTATTGCCTTTGGTAACAGTTATTTGTTGATCGTTTTTTTTTTTTCACCCCTTTTTTCTCTGTTGGAAATTTTAATCAATTTAATTTGTCGTCTGCTTTTCTTGCCTTCTGATTGGATAAGCACTTCAGCATCTTACGGCTGTTTACATAAAAAGAAAATCGGTTTTGTCTGGTTCAAAAGCTGTACCAATACCAAAATTACACCTTAGACTTGTAAGAGGCATTTTTTGGGGGAAATACAGTAAAATCGATCATTTTCAAAATTGATTATTCTTTCTCTATATGTAAAACACACAATATGCACTTTTAAAAAAAAATTCAGTTTATTCGTTTAGACTTTTTATCAACACAAAACACGGTGTGCCAAGGGGTCGTAAAAAATGATTTTTTATGATCAGCTATTAAATGCAATTGAAAACAAAGGGTGCTTATATAGATGAGGGTACACATGGAAAACGCAATTTCAAATAAAAACTATTGTTTATACTTATGTATCAGGTAAAAAGTATCCTCACCAAAAGTTAGGAAAAATGATCGAGCAGAATTTTAATTAAAATAAACATCAGTTTCATCGTATTTTGTCGACTGCCATTGATTTATTACTTGTTAATGACAGGCTGAGTTATCTCCCCCTGAATTTCGTGTTTTTTGCTCTAATCAATGACAGAACCCTATAAAACGATATAACTGATTTTTATTTTTAATTAAAATTCTACTTGATAATTTTTACTAATTTTTAGTGTAGATACTTATGTATCAGGCAAAAATAGGTATGTCAAAGAGTTTTTCGGTAACTTTATTTGGAACTGCGATTTTCACCTGTGTAATTGCGTTTTCATATGTACCCTTATCTGTATAAGCACCAACACAAAATTCTATGCCAAGATAAAAAATAACTGAGTCAAACTTTCTGAGAAATCTAATGATGATATTAATTTTTTAAGAAAAGTTTTTACTATAATATTATGAGGTCTACATTTATAAACAGTAAAGATGACATTTTTGGTTTTATTCATAACAGAACCCTGTAACAAGACTAAACACAGCATTTCAAAGATCAGATTTTATGAAGGGTTCATTGACGGTACGTGTTATTAAATCCGAATGTTTGGTTTTAAAACTAAGTGTTTCAAAATTTGTGGTTTACCTTTTGTCACAAACGAGTTTTTGCTGCTGTGTAGTTATTTTTTTTGGTTAAGTATATAATTAGATGAAAATAATAATTGAATATTATTTTATGAATTTAACAACTGTAGAGGATTTTGAAGAAGTTGATTCATTGTTTAGTTGTTGCAGTAAATGATAATGAATAGGAGATGTGTAAACTAAATATGTCAGCATATTTGGTGCTTCTTTGCTTTAGCTGACATGTTCGGCCTATTTTAACAAAAAAATAGCGAAAGAAATCTATAAACTTTGTTATGTACTTACATGGTAGCTGAAAAGAAAACTGTACACCAAAAATTACGCAAATTCATCCAGTATTTATTAAATTAAAAAAAACAAACAACACGATTTTGTCTATCAGTCGCCATTTTTTTTTTTTTTTTTTTTTTTTTAACCATTCCGGTTTCTGATTGGGAAAAGGAGATGACTCAAATTTTTTGGTTTTCAAAATTTCCTGGAAAACCACTACAAAATCTACTTGAGCAAATTGCTGAACTGTATAAATTTATAAAAGTCAATACTTTATTTTATAGAGATATTATATTATACTAGCAGGGCTCCCCGGTGTTGCCCAGGTTCCTGGATAAGAAAATAAAAAAGTTAAAAAAAAAAAAATAAAAAAAACCCTTTAAAACTGCTCTCTCTACACATTCCCCAGTCACGTTACTTTTTGAAACTGGTTCAGTATAATTTTTTGGTATTTTTTTAGGAATAGGTATCCAATAAAATTTCAGTATTTACGTCATCAATTCTGAGTTTCACCAAAGACTGGCGAACGTTAATAAGCTTCACCGAACAAACTGAATGTTTTTTTGTGAAGTAGTTATTTAATGAAAGAAACTGTTGATTTTATCTTTTTATTTAAGTGTACAGTGAACCTCGCCTGTTCGCAGGCTCACCATTCAGTTTCACAAATTCGCAGATTTTCATTATAAGCATTGACTTAACATTTTCTTCATAAATTCGGTAGAACTTACAAATATGATAATGATTTGAGTACAACGAAGGCCAATATGACAAAAAAACGTGAATTATTCCGTAGGATTCATATTAAATGCGGCTCCTACAAAAGTGTTGGTATTGTTATAACTGTGGTAGTGAGACTCTGAACGTACCGACACGTAGTTCAGCCACGAATGTAAAATGTGCACAAGCCGAAAACCCGATGAAGGAAATCAGCCCGTACTTCATAAATGAATACACATCCTATCACAAATTATAAACATATATATAAAGAACCAAAACAAAATTAACAGTACATAACAAGTATTTATTTATTTTAAAAAAGAGGCTGGTTTGTATTTATTCGGAGAAAGTCGATCCGAAATAAAAGTTCATTATAGCAAATATGAAGGCTTATAGCCTTATTGAAAATTAAAATAGGAAAGTTCTTTTTCCTGACACCAAAGCTATAATTGTGTCGAAACCAAATGTTATAATTGTTAAACTTATATTTCACGCGTTCCTGTGCGAGTACGATGCTCTTTTGTGAAGAGACCGTAACGAGTTCAATTATATCAATTAAAAAGGCTTCTAGCCGTTATGGAAATAAAGTAGGAAAGTATTTTCCCCTTTTTTTTTCTTCTTCTGAACTCGAGGAAAACGAACGAGAAAACAGAACACAAACAAAACGAAAGTTGATTTAGGACAATTAAATATACGATTCTTTTTTGTTTGTTGTTGTTTTTTGATTTGTCCTGATTTGTAAACACATACCTTTTTCTTTTGTTGACGACGGAGAGAAGGATATTTTATAGAATTTTGGATCCTATGGTTCGCGGTTAACGAGCTGTTATTTTCTTTAGAGCCTGGAGATATACATAATCTCGACGCTGGAGAGGCTATTTGATTTACTGATCGGTCGTAATCAAATTTTGTTGAGGGGATTTTCTTAGGTGTCCGCTTTTAATGTCGGTTCGAGACCTTCTCCTTGCTTTTGTGTGCGGGGATAATTTTTTCTGAAATCTGACGGCTGGGTGAGCAGTCGAATTTCCTCTAGGCGTCCGTTCTTCGTGCCGGTCCTGATCCACTCCACGTGTTTCCTCCCTTTCTTTTCTTTTTCTCTTCCTCTCGATTTTCCCGTTCTCTATCTGACAACAGGATTCCCTCCCTGATTGGTTGAGTCTTTCGCCCACGCGAACATCCTGTCGATACAGTTTTTGACCAACTTCGCCGCCCCCACCGTCTTCTGTATTAGATGGGGAACATGTACCGACAAGTCCCCCGCTCTCCCTTTCACGCTTTATGGGGCAAAATATGTAGATATAACACAGCCCCCCCCCCCCCCCCCCCCCCAGATTTTGGACCATGAACGCATCAGTTAGCATTGTCTGTCCGCTGGGTATGCTTTCGAAGATGGGTTTGGCATTATGAAATCCCGAAAGCGGGATGGGATCTGTCCCCTGGTAGAGCGATTTGGCAATGTCCTTCCCTGCTGCGTCGCCTGACCTGTCTGGATGAATGCGTCCGACTGGTGAATTATGGGTGCTTCAAGTGGTTGACTCCAACTGATGGTCTGGTCATCCATTAATGGTGGTGGAAACTCGTAGTTCAAGTGGTCGGGTCGCGGAACTATGCGACGTACATGGGCTCGGTGGACCCATTCTTGAACACTTTTGTCATCCTGTACCAGCAGAACTGAATCGTTTGACTTCACCACGACAAATGTCCCTATCCATGGCAAATGACAATTGTGTGCCACCGCCGATCTCGGTCGATGTAGCAAGATTGTATCACCAGGCTGTACGAGGTCCTTAAATTGCAAGTGACTCAGACGACTGTCGAATCTGTGATCAGCCTCATTGCTTGCTAGTGCTACCCTGTTGTGCACCTGCTTCAATAATGCATTCATTTGCATTCCATAGGCCGTGGGGCTGTTTCTAGTAGTGCCCCTGTCGTTGATCCGAGACAGTCCCATGTTCGGGTGTCTACCCATGATAACATAATGTGGGGATACCCCCGTCGCGCTGCTGATGGTAGCATTTATTGATGATACCACCGATTCTAGAATGTCGGTCCACTCGCATCGCCGGTCTTCACATAACATGAATATAGCGTTTTTGAGGGTGCGGTGCTGCCTCTCAATGTTTCCTGAGCTCTGGGGCTGCCATGGGCAGTGCAGTTCCTGCTTGATTGATGTAAATTCGCAGAACAACCTGTAGACCTCACCTGTGAAATGTGTGCCTCTGTCGGATGAAATTATACACGGAATTTCCCGGTGTCGCAGGAAAAAACTGTATAGACCTCTCGCTGCATCCAGGGCGTGGTCCCTTGCGCACGGTATCGCAGTCAAATGACGACTGAAACTGTCGAGAATTGTCAAAATGTACCGCTTGCCCTTGGACGAAGGCATCTCCACGAAATCCGTATACATGACCTGGAAAGGTCTTTTGCCTCTTTTACAGTGGCCAGGATGAGTGTGACCCTGACGACCATAGTTCCCTTCCCGTTTGGCGCAGGTCATACATGACTCAACATACGCCTGTATGTCCCTGTTCTTATATTCCCACCAGAAATCTTTTAGATGATGTCGCATGTGCGATATTCCTGAATGGTTGATACAGTCATGGGCCTGGTGCAGATATGCGCTTCTTGCTCGGTAAGGCACCACCAGCTTAGGCGTCATGTTACTATCCCGTATCATGAGAACTGATGTGCCAGCCTCCAGGTAGAATTTGCTGATGTGCTTCATAAACATGTCGGCTCTATGGTCCTGTCCATCAATCTTGAAATTGCTGTCCAACTTGCCATTGTGCAGAGACTTAATAATGCTCGCCAGTGTGTCATCCGCTGACTGCTCTGCTGCTATGTTGACTCGATCACATAGGTTGTCGGCCGCTGTATCAACTTCCGAGCTAACTGCCAAAAATGCTCTGGTAAAATTCTTACATGCCTCCGTGTTCTGTTGGGTGTGGTGAACTCGCATGAGCTGTGCGTTATCAATGTCCCCCTTGCACCAAGACGGTACGTATACATGTAGTCCTGTATCCCGTAGTCTGAATGTCCGTCCAGCTGGTGAGCTGTCCGGCATGGATCTTGTCGGCATCTCGGCTTCTGCTAAGCATGTCGGCCCACACGTTCGTTTCACCCTGAATGTATTCAAGGATGAACCTATAGGATGAAATTTCCTCCTGCTGATTTTGGCGTTGTTGAATTCTCTTTGATCGAGGTATATCAGGGATTTATGGTCTGTAAAGATAATGAACGTGCGACCGTGTAGGAAGTAATCGTACTTCAGAATCGCCCATTTTATGGCGAATGCCTCTCTTTCTGTTGTCGACCAGTTCTTTTCTGTGGCATTGAAGGTGTGTGATGCAGTGGCAATTATTTTCTTCTTGCCGTCAGGTGCTTCTTGCATTAATATTGCCCCACACGCCGTGTTGCTGGCATCTGTCGTAAGGGTGAACAGATTCGTAAAGTCCGGGAAAGATATGACGGGTGGTGAGGATAATCGCTTTTTGATTTTCTCAAACGCACGGTCAGCATCCTTTGTCCAACCAAATTTGATCTTGTCCCTGTTCAGCGCATGTATCGGAGCCAATAGCTGAGAGAAAGTGTCAGTCCTTATGGATCCATGAAGCTGGGTCTCAAGGAATTGTCTGATCCATACCAGGCATCCGATCAGACTTCTTAGTTCCTTTCTCGTAGTTGGGGGTTTCATTTCTCGAATTGCCCTTACATATTCCGGATCTGCCCTGTATCCCTTGGTGTCGACGATCCGACCCAAAAATTTTGCCTCGCTTGCTAGGAAGTTACATTTGTCAGGGTTCAACTTCAATCCATATGCCCTAAGTGTTGTAAATAGCTGTTTCATCGCTGACATATACTCGTCAAATGTGCGAGCATGCACTAAGTTATCATCAATGTATGACGAAATGTTGTCCCTGTTGTTGACGGTGTCTAGCGCTTCGGCTATACATCGCGAGAATATGTGGCCTGCTGAGGTAAGGCCGAATGCGAGACGGGTGTATTGGTAACATCCGTCACCCCAGGTGAAGGCGGTTTTGTATCTGTCGCATTCCTCAATTTCAATTTGCCAGTAGCCACTCTTTAGATCTAGACTGGCAAAGTATTTGTTCCCTTCCCCTATTTTGTGGAAAAGCTGGTCCATTAGGGGTATTGGGTAAGGGTCCTGGTCCTTTAGAACTGTATTTAAAGTGTGTTTAAAGTTTGCCACTACTCTGACCGTGCCGTTTTTTTTTCTGATTGCAAAAATGGGACTATTGAAGCCTTTCGGGTCCCTGCATGGCTCTACTACGCCTTCTGACAGCATTCGTTGGATCTCCGCATTGACGTCGGCTTCCATTGCCTGAGCTATCGGATGTTGCTTTTGGCATTTTGATGTGCCAGTCGTTGGAATTCGCACAGGCCTGATGAATGTGCCCTTCTCAGACCCTTCCGTGCCTATAATGTCCTGAAAATCCATTAACAGGTCTGCAACACGTTCCAGCTCTACCGTACTTGAATGTTGTGGCAACTGTATGTTCAAATGTTCATTCAACCATTTTCGCTTCTGAGGCAACGAAGCATCAATTGTAGGAGATATCACTGTAACTGTGGCAGTATGATGACGAGTTGCTTCCCTTGCCTCGTCTGCTACAAGCAATGCCTTGTGAGTAATCTGCCCCTTTTTTGTAATACGAGTAAAGGATATATTGTTTTTAGCATTGTTGATGCTATACTCTGCCACAGACTTGTGTCTCAAAATGTCCTGACCCAACAATATCGGTACATCGACAGAAACAAGGAGAACCTTCACCTCCTCAAACTTTGGTGATCATACATCGCCTATGGTAATGTCGCATGAAATTTCGGCGCTCGCTCGTATATTTCCATTGATGCCCGTTATGTCCACTGACGATGTCGTCACATGTTTTTTTAACTCGGCAGGGATAAGGTGACTGGGTATGATCGTTACCGAACACTCTGAGTCGACCATTGCTACTGCATGAATTGTATGTCCTTGGATGTCGACTGCTACCTTTGTGAATGGGGAACCTGGTCCCCTATCCTGCTGAATGTTGTAGAAGTGATATTTTTTCTTTATAATCTTAGGCGTGGATCGGAGCATCACATCTCGTCCATGCCGTGAAGAAAATCCTCTTCCTCTGAGTACAGGTGCTCACTCGATCATTGTCCCTCGCTATGGCGGTGTGGGCCTGTACCGATCGCTGGTATCTACCACGACCGGGTGTTACACCAGCTGTTCGCGCCTCTGTATCGTACATCCTATTTGGGGCATTTGGCTGTCGATATTTGACCATCGCTCTATTCTGTGGGTATGCTTGCCTTTTATTTTGCTGGAATAGCTTTTTCTTGGCTTCGGCTGGTTTGGGCATTGTGTCCCCTCTGTACCTTGGTCCAGGTTTAGAATGTCCATTCTGGGGGCTTCTGTGCTGACGCCATTTTTGTGCCACGTAAGCTACTGGCTTCGCCACCGGAGAAGAATTTAACTGAATGCCCCTGTCCAGATACTTCTGAGCCTCATTTGCTATGCCTCCAGCAGTGTAGTGTCTGTCCATAGTTTTCACTACGTGTGGGAAAACATTCGGTGCCCACAACTTCACCTTCTCGCTCATTAGCATGGCACCCATCAATGAAAAAACCGTGTCCGCCGACATTTCGGTCTGCTTATCTTTTTTATATTTGTCCTTTATGTGGACTGCCGCCTCCCTCACTGTGCTCTCAAGTCTTCCCGCAAAATCGGTCAGCCTTTCGCCCTCCTTATGCTGAAGGTCCCACGCAAGGCTCAAGTGCTGAAAATTCGACATGTGGCTACCGTGTGCCAACAACAGGTAAGCCTTTAGCTGGTCGAATGATAATGTCTCATGTGCTGAATCTTCTATCTGCTGGAATATCCCCTCGTTAAGCAACTGCTTAGCCACTTTTAAAAATTCATCCTCCAATTTGGGGTATTCTTGGCGCTCCAGTCGCACGTGAATAGCATAGGCCTTGTTTAGGTCAGTGATGAACTTATTCACATCGACACCTGGCTGAAACGGGCGAATATGACGCATCGAATCGCGCAATGACTTGCTTCAAAAACAAATTATAATCCGCTTGATGACTGGACTGCGTTGGCGTCGGGGTCGCCGACTTCATTGCTATCAGCAGATTGTTTAGATCCTCCGCCATTTCTCTTATCACAGAGTCTGATGCTTGTGTTGGCTCCTGCCTGAGCCTAAATATCTGAGCTTTCTGGTCTTTAATAAGACTCAGTAATTGTCCTTCAGTGAGCCCGGAGTAATCCATCTTTGTGGCAATCCCCTATTTAATTATTACTTTTTTTTTTTTTTTATCTATTTATTTATTTTTTAAAAATTTTATTTTATTTTTATTTTTATTTTTTTATTCATTTATTTATTTATTTATTTTTTTTTTGGAAACCAGCTTTATGACAATAAATATGCTTCAGTGCGGGTACTTTACTCTTCTGTGAAGAGACCGTTACTTCTGACACCAATGTTATAACTGTGGTAGTGAGACTCTGAACGTACCGACACATAGTTCAGCCACGAATGTAAAATGTGCACAGGCCGAAAACCCGATGAAGGAAATCAGCCCGTACTTCATAAATGAATACACATCCTATCACAAATTATAAACATATATATAAAGAACCAAAACAAAATTAACAGTACATAACAAGTATTTATTTATTTTAAAAAAGAGGCTGGTTTGTATTTATTCGGAGAAAGTCGATCCGAAATAAAAGTTCATTATAGCAAATATGAAAGCTTATAGCCTTATTGAAAATTAAAATAGGAAAGTTCTTTTTCCTGACACCAAAGCTATAATTGTGTCGAAACCAAATGTTATAATTGTTAAACTTATATTTCACGCGTTCCTGTGCGAGTACGATGCTCTTTTGTGAAGAGACCGTAACGAGTTCAATTATATCAATTAAAAAGGCTTCTAGCCGTTATGGAAATAAAGTAGGAAAGTATTTTCCCCTTTTTTTTTCTTCTTCTGAACTCGAGGAAAACGAACGAGAAAACAGAACACAAACAAAACGAAAGTTGATTTAGGACAATTAAATATACGATTCTTTTTTGTTTGTTGTTGTTTTTTGATTTGTCCTGATTTGTAAACACATACCTTTTTCTTTTGTTGACGACGGAGAGAAGGATATTTTATAGAATTTTGGATCCTATGGTTCGCGGTTAACGAGCTGTTATTTTCTTTAGAGCCTGGAGATATACATAATCTCGACGCTGGAGAGGCTATTTGATTTACTGATCGGTCGTAATCAAATTTTGTTGAGGGGATTTTCTTAGGTGTCCGCTTTTAATGTCGGTTCGAGACCTTCTCCTTGCTTTTGTGTGCGGGGATAATTTTTTCTGAAATCTGACGGCTGGGTGAGCAGTCGAATTTCCTCTAGGCGTCCGTTCTTCGTGCCGGTCCTGATCCACTCCACGTGTTTCCTCCCTTTCTTTTCTTTTTCTCTTCCTCTCGATTTTCCCGTTCTCTATCTGACAACAGGATTCCCTCCCTGATTGGTTGAGTCTTTCGCCCACGCGAACATCCTGTCGATACAGTTTTTGACCAACTTCGCCGCCCCCACCGTCTTCTGTATTAGATGGGAAACATGTACCGACAAGTCCCCCGCTCTCCCTTTCACGCTTTATGGGGCAAAATATGTAGATATAACACAGCCCCCCCCCCCCCCCGATTTTGGACCATGAACGCATCAGTTAGCATTGTCTGTCCGCTGGGTATGCTTTCGAAGATGGGTTTGGCATTATGAAATCCCGAAAGCGGGATGGGATCTGTCCCCTGGTAGAGCGATTTGGCAATGTCCTTCCCTGCTGCGTCGCCTGACCTGTCTGGATGAATGCGTCCGACTGGTGAATTATGGGTGCTTCAAGTGGTTGACTCCAACTGATGGTCTGGTCATCCATTAATGGTGGTGGAAACTCGTAGTTCAAGTGGTCGGGTCGCGGAACTATGCGACGTACATGGGCTCGATGGACCCATTCTTGAACACTTTTGTCATCCTGTACCAGCAGAACTGAATCGTTTGACTTCACCACGACAAATGTCCCTATCCATGGCAAATGACAATTGTGTGCCACCGCCGATCTCGGTCGATGTAGCAAGATTGTATCACCAGGCTGTACGAGGTCCTTAAATTGCAAGTGACTCAGACGACTGTCGAATCTGTGATCAGCCTCATTGCTTGCTAGTGCTACCCTGTTGTGCACCTGCTTCAATAATGCATTCATTTGCATTCCATAGGCCGTGGGGCTGTTTCTAGTAGTGCCCCTGTCGTTGATCCGAGACAGTCCCATGTTCGGGTGTCTACCCATGATAACATAATGTGGGGATACCCCCGTCGCGCTGCTGATGGTAGCATTTATTGATGATACCACCGATTCTAGAATGTCGGTCCACTCGCATCGCCGGTCTTCACATAACATGAATATAGCGTTTTTGAGGGTGCGGTGCTGCCTCTCAATGTTTCCTGAGCTCTGGGGCTGCCATGGGCAGTGCAGTTCCTGCTTGATTGATGTAAATTCGCAGAACAACCTGTAGACCTCACCTGTGAAATGTGTGCCTCTGTCGGATGAAATTATACACGGAATTTCCCGGTGTCGCAGGAAAAAACTGTATAGACCTCTCGCTGCATCCAGGGCGTGGTCCCTTGCGCACGGTATCGCAGTCAAATGACGACTGAAACTGTCGAGAATTGTCAAAATGTACCGCTTGCCCTTGGACGAAGGCATCTCCACGAAATCCGTATACATGACCTGGAAAGGTCTTTTGCCTCTTTTACAGTGGCCAGGATGAGTGTGACCCTGACGACCATAGTTCCCTTCCCGTTTGGCGCAGGTCATACATGACTCAACATACGCCTGTATGTCCCTGTTCTTATATTCCCACCAGAAATCTTTTAGATGATGTCGCATGTGCGATATTCCTGAATGGTTGATACAGTCATGGGCCTGGTGCAGATATGCGCTTCTTGCTCGGTAAGGCACCACCAGCTTAGGCGTCATGTTACTATCCCGTATCATGAGAACTGATGTGCCAGCCTCCAGGTAGAATTTGCTGATGTGCTTCATAAACATGTCGGCTCTATGGTCCTGTCCATCAATCTTGAAATTGCTGTCCAACTTGCCATTGTGCAGAGACTTAATAATGCTCGCCAGTGTGTCATCCGCTGACTGCTCTGCTGCTATGTTGACTCGATCACATAGGTTGTCGGCCGCTGTATCAACTTCCGAGCTAACTGCCAAAAATGCTCTGGTAAAATTCTTACATGCCTCCGTGTTCTGTTGGGTGTGGTGAACTCGCATGAGCTGTGCGTTATCAATGTCCCCCTTGCACCAAGACGGTACGTATACATGTAGTCCTGTATCCCGTAGTCTGAATGTCCGTCCAGCTGGTGAGCTGTCCGGCATGGATCTTGTCGGCATCTCGGCTTCTGCTAAGCATGTCGGCCCACACGTTCGTTTCACCCTGAATGTATTCAAGGATGAACCTATAGGATGAAATTTCCTCCTGCTGATTTTGGCGTTGTTGAATTCTCTTTGATCGAGGTATATCAGGGATTTATGGTCTGTAAAGATAATGAACGTGCGACCGTGTAGGAAGTAATCGTACTTCAGAATCGCCCATTTTATGGCGAATGCCTCTCTTTCTGTTGTCGACCAGTTCTTTTCTGTGGCATTGAAGGTGTGTGATGCAGTGGCAATTATTTTCTTCTTGCCGTCAGGTGCTTCTTGCATTAATATTGCCCCACACGCCGTGTTGCTGGCATCTGTCGTAAGGGTGAACAGATTCGTAAAGTCCGGGAAAGATATGACGGGTGGTGAGGATAATCGCTTTTTGATTTTCTCAAACGCACGGTCAGCATCCTTTGTCCAACCAAATTTGATCTTGTCCCTGTTCAGCGCATGTATCGGAGCCAATAGCTGAGAGAAAGTGTCAGTCCTTATGGATCCATGAAGCTGGGTCTCAAGGAATTGTCTGATCCATACCAGGCATCCGATCAGACTTCTTAGTTCCTTTCTCGTAGTTGGGGGTTTCATTTCTCGAATTGCCCTTACATATTCCGGATCTGCCCTGTATCCCTTGGTGTCGACGATCCGACCCAAAAATTTTGCCTCGCTTGCTAGGAAGTTACATTTGTCAGGGTTCAACTTCAATCCATATGCCCTAAGTGTTGTAAATAGCTGTTTCATCGCTGACATATACTCGTCAAATGTGCGAGCATGCACTAAGTTATCATCAATGTATGACGAAATGTTGTCCCTGTTGTTGACGGTGTCTAGCGCTTCGGCTATACATCGCGAGAATATGTGGCCTGCTGAGGTAAGGCCGAATGCGAGACGGGTGTATTGGTAACATCCGTCACCCCAGGTGAAGGCGGTTTTGTATCTGTCGCATTCCTCAATTTCAATTTGCCAGTAGCCACTCTTTAGATCTAGACTGGCAAAGTATTTGTTCCCTTCCCCTATTTTGTGGAAAAGCTGGTCCATTAGGGGTATTGGGTAAGGGTCCTGGTCCTTTAGAACTGTATTTAAAGTGTGTTTAAAGTTTGCCACTACTCTGACCGTGCCGTTTTTTTTTCTGATTGCAAAAATGGGACTATTGAAGCCTTTCGGGTCCCTGCATGGCTCTACTACGCCTTCTGACAGCATTCGTTGGATCTCCGCATTGACGTCGGCTTCCATTGCCTGAGCTATCGGATGTTGCTTTTGGCATTTTGATGTGCCAGTCGTTGGAATTCGCACAGGCCTGATGAATGTGCCCTTCTCAGACCCTTCCGTGCCTATAATGTCCTGAAAATCCATTAACAGGTCTGCAACACGTTCCAGCTCTACCGTACTTGAATGTTGTGGCAACTGTATGTTCAAATGTTCATTCAACCATTTTCGCTTCTGAGGCAACGAAGCATCAATTGTAGGAGATATCACTGTAACTGTGGCAGTATGATGACGAGTTGCTTCCCTTGCCTCGTCTGCTACAAGCAATGCCTTGTGAGTAATCTGCCCCTTTTTTGTAATACGAGTAAAGGATATATTGTTTTTAGCATTGTTGATGCTATACTCTGCCACAGACTTGTGTCTCAAAATGTCCTGACCCAACAATATCGGTACATCGACAGAAACAAGGAGAACCTTCACCTCCTCAAACTTTGGTGATCATACATCGCCTATGGTAATGTCGCATGAAATTTCGGCGCTCGCTCGTATATTTCCATTGATGCCCGTTATGTCCACTGACGATGTCGTCACATGTTTTTTTAACTCGGCAGGGATAAGGTGACTGGGTATGATCGTTACCGAACACTCTGAGTCGACCATTGCTACTGCATGAATTGTATGTCCTTGGATGTCGACTGCTACCTTTGTGAATGGGGAACCTGGTCCCCTATCCTGCTGAATGTTGTAGAAGTGATATTTTTTCTTTATAATCTTAGGCGTGGATCGGAGCATCACATCTCGTCCATGCCGTGAAGAAAATCCTCTTCCTCTGAGTACAGGTGCTCACTCGATCATTGTCCCTCGCTATGGCGGTGTGGGCCTGTACCGATCGCTGGTATCTACCACGACCGGGTGTTACACCAGCTGTTCGCGCCTCTGTATCGTACATCCTATTTGGGGCATTTGGCTGTCGATATTTGACCATCGCTCTATTCTGTGGGTATGCTTGCCTTTTATTTTGCTGGAATAGCTTTTTCTTGGCTTCGGCTGGTTTGGGCATTGTGTCCCCTCTGTACCTTGGTCCAGGTTTAGAATGTCCATTCTGGGGGCTTCTGTGCTGACGCCATTTTTGTGCCACGTAAGCTACTGGCTTCGCCACCGGAGAAGAATTTAACTGAATGCCCCTGTCCAGATACTTCTGAGCCTCATTTGCTATGCCTCCAGCAGTGTAGTGTCTGTCCATAGTTTTCACTACGTGTGGGAAAACATTCGGTGCCCACAACTTCACCTTCTCGCTCATTAGCATGGCACCCATCAATGAAAAAACCGTGTCCGCCGACATTTCGGTCTGCTTATCTTTTTTATATTTGTCCTTTATGTGGACTGCCGCCTCCCTCACTGTGCTCTCAAGTCTTCCCGCAAAATCGGTCAGCCTTTCGCCCTCCTTATGCTGAAGGTCCCACGCAAGGCTCAAGTGCTGAAAATTCGACATGTGGCTACCGTGTGCCAACAACAGGTAAGCCTTTAGCTGGTCGAATGATAATGTCTCATGTGCTGAATCTTCTATCTGCTGGAATATCCCCTCGTTAAGCAACTGCTTAGCCACTTTTAAAAATTCATCCTCCAATTTGGGGTATTCTTGGCGCTCCAGTCGCACGTGAATAGCATAGGCCTTGTTTAGGTCAGTGATGAACTTATTCACATCGACACCTGGCTGAAACGGGCGAATATGACGCATCGAATCGCGCAATGACTTGCTTCAAAAACAAATTATAATCCGCTTGATGACTGGACTGCGTTGGCGTCGGGGTCGCCGACTTCATTGCTATCAGCAGATTGTTTAGATCCTCCGCCATTTCTCTTATCACAGAGTCTGATGCTTGTGTTGGCTCCTGCCTGAGCCTAAATATCTGAGCTTTCTGGTCTTTAATAAGACTCAGTAATTGTCCTTCAGTGAGCCCGGAGTAATCCATCTTTGTGGCAATCCCCTATTTAATTATTACTTTTTTTTTTTTTTTATCTATTTATTTATTTTTTAAAAATTTTATTTTATTTTTATTTTTATTTTTTTATTCATTTATTTATTTATTTATTTTTTTTTTGGAAACCAGCTTTATGACAATAAATATGCTTCAGTGCGGGTACTTTACTCTTCTGTGAAGAGACCGTTACTTCTGACACCAATGTTATAACTGTGGTAGTGAGACTCTGAACGTACCGACACATAGTTCAGCCACGAATGTAAAATGTGCACAGGCCGAAAACCTGATGAAGGAAATCAGCCCGTACTTCATAAATGAATACACATCCTATCACAAATTATAAACATATATATAAAGAACCAAAACAAAATTAACAGTACATAACAAGTATTTATTTATTTTAAAAAAGAGGCTGGTTTGTATTTATTCGGAGAAAGTCGATCCGAAATAAAAGTTCATTATAGCAAATATGAAAGCTTATAGCCTTATTGAAAATTAAAATAGGAAAGTTTTTTTTCCTGACACCAAAGCTATAATTGTGTCGAAACCAAATGTTATAATTATTAAACTTATACTTCACGCGAGTATGATGCTCTTTTGTGAAGAGACCGTAACGAGTTCAATTATATCAATTAAAAAGGCTTCTAGCCGCTATGGAAATAAAATAGGAAAGTATTCTCCCCTTTTTTTTTCTTCTTCTGAACTCGAGGAAACGAACGAGAAAACAGAACACAAACAAAACGAAAGTTGATTTAGGACAATTAAATATACGATTCTTTTTTGTTTGTTGTTGTTTTTTGATTTGTCCTGATTTGTAAACACATACCTTTTTCTTTTGTTTTGTTGACGACGGAGAAAAGGATATTTTATAGAATTTTGGATCCATGGTTCGCGGTTAACGAGCTGTTATTTTCTTTAGGGCCTGGAGATATACATAATCTCGACGCTGGAGAGGCTATTTGATTTACTGATCGGTCGTAATCAAATTTTGTTGAGGGGATTTTCTTAGGTGTCCGCTTTTAATATCGGTTTGAGACCTTCTCCTTGCTTTTGTGTGCGGGGATAATTTTTTCTGAAATCTGACGGCTGGGTGAGCAGTCGAATTTCCTCTAGGCGTCCGTTCTTCGTGCCGATCCTGATCCACTCCACGTGTTTCCTCCCTTTTCTTTTTCTCTTCCTCTCGATTTTCCCGTTCTCTATCTGACAACAGGATTCCCTCCCCTGATTGGTTGAGTCTTTCGCCCACGCGAACATCCTGTCGATACAGTTTTTGACCAACTTCGCCGCCCCCACCGTCTTCTGTATTAGTAGGGGAACATGTACCGACAAGTCCCCCGCTCCCCCTTTCACATTTTATGGGGCAAAATATGTAGATATAACAGTATTCAAAATTTTCGCTAACTTTATCCAAAACTGAAATATTTAAAAAAAACAAAACAACCATTTTGCAAGCAGGAAGGGCTAATCTATGCTAATTTGATGGCTTTAATGCAAAAAACACATCCTAATGATTTTTAGTGAACTTTGAGGAATCAAAATCATATTCAGATTTTTGCTATTCGCGGGTGTGTCTGGAACGTAACTCTGACGAATAGTGGGGGCCTACTCTATTCTGTATGTTGTTTCGGTAGTTCTACACAATATGAACCAAAATGTTTTTTTTTGTTAACCCTAACTTTTAATTAAATAGGTGAATGAAAAAGTATCCAAAAAATTCAAAATGAAACTGGCAAATAAGGGTGTCCAAAAAATGACGTAAAAGTCGAAACGTGATTTTTCTAACTGATTGCAAAATAGTCGTCTGGCAAGTAACACCACCTTTTTTATTTGTATTTTTTCGTAAAAGTCGGAATTTAATTTGTCTTTGATCCGTTCGTAGCCGAAACTGCTTACATCACAACTATGTCATGAGTGCCAATCTAGGGATATCTATTCCTTAAAAGTACCATTTTTTAAATTAACAAAACAAACTTTTATTCGCCTCAAACAAAGCACATTGCCACTGAGACGTAAGGGGCTACTGTGATTAGGGACCATATTTATATGGGGCATCCTAAATGGAGAGTTAGACAGAAAGATCTTTCTTCACATTACATTTAAATTTCTGCATGTTGATACAGTAGGGGGAAACAGGGAGGGAATTCCAAAGGCAAGCGGTCCAGGGAAAGAAGCTATTAGAGTAGAATGTTTTCTTGGCATCTGGGGACCTCTACAGTAAAGGGGTGGGATTTTACTGGGATTTATTAGGTTAATATAATAGAAACAAAGGAAAAAAAGTTATCAGAAGCTGACTGATATAGTTTCAGTGTTGTTTTTGGAACATCTACCAGTAAGAATAAAAGAAAGTAATTTTTTCTGACCCCCATACACTTATTTGATTTTCAGAAGAATGAATAATACAGTATTTTTTTATACCATAAGAAAAAAAAAAAAAATAAAATACCAGTTCGGAGTCATAATGAATCCGATGATGTAAGGTTTGGAAGTGTATTTTTGATAGTTTCTGACTTTTAGCCAGACGCACACGAAAATCTGACGTTCCTTCATATATATGATTATACACAGAGAAAAGAAAAACACAATGATAATATGATTTAAGGGAAATAATTTATTTTCATTTTAACAATATTAACATATAAAAATACATGGAATAAATATGAATAATGTACCCCTACCAAATCAAAAAGAAATAAAAATAAAAATATTTATTAAATATTGCAGATATACAAAACAAAAAATGTCACCTAAAATTTAAGTAAAATCAAGGAATGAATCAGGTGGACAATTTTTTTTTTTTTTTCTTTTTTTTTTTTTAAATGTAATGGGAGTGAATTTTTGCAA
>CAUVYP010000081.1:235000-242500 GCA_963556195.1 Sepiola atlantica | reverse complement strand
AAATAATAAAACATTCGGTTAACATTAACTTTAGGGGAATCTTAAAAACATGCTGTTCAACACTATTTCAAAACGCCTTCTTACATAAAACCATTATAGTCAATGTTTTTTTTTTTTTTAGAAAAAATTATAGCAATTTAAATCAGACAAACATTGCTTTAAGTTGATTTTTTTTAAATATGGCTGATATAAATCAGTGGTGAAGGAGAGAAGGGAAATAAGTTTGTTTGTAATATGTCACAAGGAAAATTACTCCCTCTCCCTTAGATTATTAACAAAATGAAAAAAAAAAAAAAAAAAATATTTGTATTTTTATTAATGTGCAGAGGTTATTTTCCTTGTAGCATATTATGATAAGACTTATTTCCCTTCCTATCTACATCATTGATTTATATCGACCATATTTAAAAATCTAGCATAAGATGTTTATTCACAATTTGGTAGGTCCTATTCAAATTGTAACTTACTCTGAAAATAAAAAAAAAACATCTTTTTTATATAAAGGAAAATTGTCTGTATATGTCCAGCTAAAATTCAAAACTACACAAGACACACCCACAAAGCTTATATATTCATTTTCGGTATTGCCTCGGTCAAAATATAGGCATATTTAAAAAAATATTCATTCTTTTGCGAGAGAAGGAAGTTTTAAAAGAAAGATGTTACACTTTTTAACTCTTCTATTTTAGTGTTTATGCCCCTGCACAACGTCAGGTAGCCATGCTAGTTCAATATGGCTTTTATGCAATTGTAAGGTGTTTTGAAATAGTGCCGATCAGCATCTTTTAGAATTGTTAACCAAAAATTCAAACTGACCACGGCCGAGGGCGACACCAAAGCTCCTTTTTCAAAACTTTTACCCGTAGGCAAGGAAGGGGGAACACTGTTCTCATGTGTAAACACAATTTGAACCCAGTATTTTAACTGGTATCCATTTTTTTTTATAGACAATGAAATGCTTTAAAAAATTCAAGCCTTGACAGTTGGTCATTTTATCACTGGTTACAGAGGGGAACGTGCAACGATGTAAAGAGTCTCAGGAAACAGTAAAAATTTTAAAGAAAACATTTAATAAAAATAACAAAAAAAACAAAAAAAAAACGATGATTTCACTGGAAAAAGGTGGAAATGTGGTTGAATACAGCAGAGTCAAAATTCATGTAACACGGAACATTTTTCTTTTCTTTTCGCAGACAGGAAAAAAACAATATATGGCTGTATTTTAATTGTACAATTTCTGGTTGTGATGGACTGGCCTGTTAATATATTTGGATTGGTTTGAGAGAGAGAGAGAGAGAGAGAGAGAGGTGGGGGGATAGTTAATTGCAAAAAGTCTTGAGATGTTTGGAGATTAGATATTGGAGGAGGGAACACAGATAAAAAAACAAATATGGAGGGAAGAAAAATAGAAAGAAAAGAAATGTGGTAAAATGGAGAGAGGTGAAGGAAACGGAAAAGAGGATGAGTAAGAGGAGAACGAAGGACATGAGAAATGGAGAGAAGTAGGAGGAGATATAAAGAGATTGAGAGAAATGGAAACAGAAAAACGGTCGGAGGAGTAACAAGGGAGAGGGGGAGGAACAAGGAAAGAGAGAGGGGGAGGAACAAGGAAAGAGAGAGGGGGGAGGAACAAGGAAAGAGAGAGGGGAGCAACAAGGAAAGAGAGAGGGGAGCAACAAGGAAAGAGAGAGGGGAGCAACAAGGAAAGAGAGAGGGGAGGAACAAGGAGAAAGAGAGGGGGAGGAACAAGGAAAGAGAGGGGGAGGAACAAGGAAAGAGAGGGGGAGGAACAAGGAAAGAGAGGGGGAGGAACAAGGAAAGGGAGAGGGAGAGACAAGGAAAGGGAGAGACAGGGAGAGGGAGAAACAAGGAAAGGGAGAGGGAGAAACAAGGAAAGGGAGAGGGGAGGAGGGGCAAGGAAAGGGAGAGGGGAGGAGGGACAAGGAAAGGGAGAGGGGAGGAGGGACAAGGACAGCGGAGGATGAATAACTACCATAGACAAGGGAGGGAGAACGATGGAATTGGGAAAAGGGGGAGAGGAAGAATCAAAATCTTCAGTTTCGTTTCTTTTCTATAAAGCTTAACTTTTGTAAATTTTTAACTTCTGTATTTTTTGACGTCTTGCACGACTGGATTGTTTTCCGTAAAATTTGGTTATCGGTTTTTAATAACCATAACAAGTATGTATTTTTTAAAAAAATTAGAATTTCTATTCGGCATATTTATCCGGGAGGCACTCAATTTTTAAATAACAAATGCATTTTTTTTTTATCAAAATGCATAGAGTTTATGACTATTGGTTAAAAAATTGATCATTAAAAATTAAAAGTATTTTTTATTGTGATGCACCCAAGAGTTATCTCCCTTCAGTCAGTTTATCACGGTTGTCTCCTTTTGTTCAATATTTGTCTATAATTAATTTTTTTTAAATTTCACTAAACTTATTTTAAATCAAGAGTTTTCTATTCTAAACTATACAAAATTACAAAATGGCGACTAGATTTGAAATAACTCCCAATCTTTGTAAACAGAGAACTTTGATTAAAAGTTCTTCAATTACTTTTATTTTAATTGCCTGGTAACGATTGTCACCTTTTCCCCATAGAATTTGTTGGATGATTTTGAAGATATAATGGGATTTTTTTTTTAAACAAAGTACTTCCAAAAGATTTCCTACATCCAAAAAGCATACAGAAGATGAGCTGTGTTATCATGCAAGACAAATTGAAAAATGGCAATAATTCTAGTATTTTAAATTCTTCCACTCCATTGAATGATAATTCTGAGTTTTATCAAAAATTCATAATTTAAAGAAAATTTGATGATATTGAAGCTTAAGAAAAGAGCCGGATATAAATAAAATGTCAGTTTCACAGGAAACATTAGCAGTTTAAGAAAATTAAAAAAAAAAAAAAAGTATTATTGTACCCTTACATCATAAGTTAATTCACATAAAAGAAAAATAAGATTTTAGGCTTTTCTTGCGGTTACATGTAAACAACCTGAAAAACTTGGCAGTAAAAATAACAAAAATAAATATTTTAGACTTTTGAGTGAGGCATCAATTTCGCATATAAATCTAACAAAATGATTACTCATTTAGATAGCGTTTTTAAGAACAGGTAACCAATTTTTGTTTGTTTTAAATCTTGGCCATTTTCTTATCTAGAAAATCAATTGTGAGTGTATGTGTTTGGGGGAGGTCTGCTAGAAATATACATAAAAATGTTATAAATGAAATAATTGTTTACTTTTTTTTTTGGGGGGGGGGGTCAAAATTTACCATTAATGGTCACATCATACCCACATCGCGTGCACCTTTTCAGTCTTTAAAAAAAATGTTAATTTTATTTTTAGTATTGCCACCCAAACTTAAGGGTGTTTTACTTTTTTTAACATTGACATTTTTTATACTAAAGTTTGATCAGAAACATTAATGATTACAATTATGAATTAGAGTGTAGGGCTCCAGTTTTATCATAAGACACCTACTTTTTTGAGTGATGAAAAGTAAAAATCTTTTTAATTACATATTCATTTTTTCAGTATAACAAAATGCCTAAGTCCCCCCCCCCCCCACACGTTTTCTTCCTAAAAATATTTCGTTATATGTGCTTAAAACACTATCTGGTCCGAAAGTGGGTAATCATTACTGCCTGGTGGCTTGGAAATGGGTGAACATTTTACGTTACGTTTATATACGAACCTGATCTCCCACTCCAAGTTATTTATTATTTTTTTTTTTACTGTAATTTTTTTTATCCTTTTACATCTAATCGCATAAAAGTAGAATCTACTTATTTCTTAGGGAGGGGGGGGGGAGAGGTGATTAGCATAGGGTGTAGAGATAAAATTTTATCAAAAGAAAAAAAAATTAATTATATATATATTTGAAAGTTTTATTTATAGGGAAAATATCCGACAGAATATGAAAGTATAAAAAGGAATAAGGTAATAAGCAGAAATACAAAATAAATTGAACAAAAAAATTAACACAGATTACATGTTGAGCTCAGAATTTCATTCCATTTTATGGAACTTTGTCAAGAAAAGCATTTTTATTTAACAGAGTCATTAAATATACAAATATACAAACGATGGAGTAGTATTTGGAGAAAGAAAGACCCCAAAAGCGGGGCTAGTCAGGTAAGGGATATTTATAGGGTGGAAGGAAGTGAGGTAGGTGGTAGGGTGATGTAGGGTGCGTGTTTACAAATGGCTGATTGATGGCAATGAATTTAGTTATGTGGGATAGGGAATGCGTATTAAGGGGGAGGTCTAGGATTAAAATCAGTGTTTATTCCTTTGTTCTACTTAGTTTGTATCTCTGCTTATTCCTTTATATACTTAGAGAGAGAGAGAGAGAGAGAGAGAGGCAGAGAGAGAGAAAGAAATTATTGTAGATCCAACGAGAGAGAAGTGTATATTTAAGAATGAAAGTCAATGAACGTTTCAAACTCCCCCCACCCCCACCACATATTAGATGCAACACATATTTTTGGGTGTTCTATCCTCATTAGCCATGTGGTTTTTCAGCAGACAGATCAGATGGCTGATGAAGGAAGAACATTAAAACACATGTCGCATCTAATATGGAAAATAAGAAACGTTTGAAACCTTGTGGCCTTCTACTTTTAAATATATATAACAATAAAAATAAAATAACAAACCCTTAAAAACATAGTCTAAAGAAAAATAAAGAAATTTGAAAAATGTAAATAAATATTTAAATAAAAAAAAGAAAACAGAAAAGAAGAAAAAAAAGAGAGAAAGGAAAAAGAACGAAAAAGAAAAAAAAAGATGAAGAAAAAAAAGAAAAGAGAAAGAAAAAAGAACGATCAGTGTGATGAATTTGTCCATTTCAATGGTGGATTATGTTCATTGTTGTTGTTGTTGTTGCTGTTGCTGTGAATAGTCTATTTTGTCTCTTTCGAGGTCTGGCAATGGTAAATAAACCTTTTGAATTTGTTGGATTTCGTCCCGGCAAAGCGGACAGACTTTGACGTGTTCAGCACACATTTTACAGCAGACAAGATGGCCACACGGACAAAGCACCGTAGAAATCGGAGCATCCATACATACACGACACGTGAACGAGACTCGAAGTGTGTGTAATTCCTGCTTTAAACATTCCACCTTCTAAAAGTAAAAAGAAAGAAAGATGGTTAGAAGCTTACAGTATAAAGTTGGAAGATTCACTTTATCAAGGTATCCCAAACCAAAATTTTATTTTCATTATATCTAAAAATAAAATAAATGTAGAGGAAGAAAGGAAAATTATTTAAAGTGGTTGTAGCTAGAGGAGTTTTTGTTGTGAATATTTTACAGGGGGAACCATAGATTGGCGCTCAGTTGATCACCTACCAGGAAAATAATGATAGAGGAGAGAAAGACTAGCAACGTCTCTTCTGTAAGAAAGAGGCTGCAGGGAAGAGAAGTGGACATCACCCACTAGATTTTGTAGTCGGTTTTGTACTCTGTCAAGGCAGGAAAGGAGGCTCTGAGCAGCACCTCCCCAGATGTGGCAACAGTACTCCATCTTACGGAGGTATTTGATTATTATACAAGTAGAGGATTGCATCAGGAATGAGATACCTTCCGGAGCGGTAGAAAGATCAAACCATCTTTCCATCAACCTTAGCAATGGATTTGATGTAAGTCTTCCATTTCAGGTCTGCAGTAAAGGTCAGTCCTAGAAGCTTATCAAAGCAGGGAGTTTCTTCAAGAAGAAAGCCATTCATTTCAATTAGGGCAAAGTGAGGATCCGAGCGTTGTAGGTGAAAAAAAGAAAAAAAGAAGCTTGGTTAAAAGTATCCAGACACATTTTTCCTTATTGCACGACATACTCCAGATCGAAGTGAGAGAATCAAGGGACTGTTTTTATCTGCATAGAGACAAACAATATCGTAAGTATTAAGTTGAAAAACATCAACATTAAAAACTAAATAGATTGATGAAAGAGAACAGTAAAAAATAAAAAAAGTAATATGGTGTTATGAGCACACTGAAAAAGTACATAGTAGTGATTCTCATTCAATCCCGAACAACGTTGGGCCTTCCTGTTGAGTTAATCAACGTTTGTTTCCTTTAGTCTTTTCCCTATATATTTTGATCACATAAATACATGCTCAAATATTTATCAGTTTTCTAACATTAAAACTTCTGATTATATTAGGGGGCGAAACGAGAGGAGGGGAGGCAGTAAAAATAAAGAAAGAAATATTGTGTTATGAGCATAATGAAAAAGTACATAGTAATGATTCTCATTTAATCCTGAGCAACGTTGGGTCTTCATGCTAGTTTGTATATATATATATATATATATATATATATATGGACTTAAGCAAGTGAAGGCGTTTGTATTCTAAAAACAAATATATAGATATTTACAAATTAATTCTGTTAGTTCCTAGAACTATTCTTTTGATGGGAGTATTAAAATTGGGTTAAACTCTAATACAATGTTAAAATTTGAGTTTTAGAATTTTACTAAATAAACTATGATCTAAAGGGAAGTGTCTGTGGTAGTTTTTTTTTTACTTTTAGCTGGACATACACACAAAGAAACAGCCACAAAGTTGGTATGTTCTTGATCAGCATTGCCCGGAATGAATAATATCTAAAATTCAGAAAAAAAAACAATTTATTCTTTGAGGGTAAACTGCCTACGATTTTGTGTGTGTGGGAGGTGGGGGGGGGTAGGTTTATCATCCTTTCTTTTTTTACCTTATATCGACTCATTCCTCGTGTAATCTATAAAAATATGTATGTCCAGAGTGAAGAATAGGCTGGGCGGAGAAAGAAAGAGCGCAGAAGCACTGGAGATAAAGATAGAGAGATTTAGAAATTTTCATACAAATGTTATATTTTTGCCTCGGGCAAGGCCGGGTATCCCTGCTAGTACAATATAAGATAATGGAAATGGTACGCATAAAGTATTTTCAATATATCTATTGACTTTTCACCCAGGAAGGTTTTCCTTTTTAATTTAAATTTCTTGTTCATATATTTATGTTTGAAAGCGGAAATTAAAATTTTAAACGAAATGGAATCGTTAGTATATGGAGTGAGTATATTTTTTTCGTACTAGCTATAAAGCGGTAGAAGCTAGGTAAAGATGGAAATTGACATACCCAGGTACTGTACCAACACCACTCAAGGAGCGGCTATAACCTTGTCATATTTTAATCTTATCCGTTCATGTATCTCTTCTGCGTTTTCTTCCCAAGGGATCATTTATTCCAATAATATTATTCTCATTTGTTTGTTGAAGAACTCTATATCTGGGCATAATTGTGTTTTGACAATATGTTCTGGGAGCAGGAGTTTCTGGGGTTCTTCCATTTATCCCAAGGATTGGTCCCACTAGTATATAATTAGTTTTAATAAATATTTTTAATATCCACAGACATATATGTTACATATTTTAACCAACAAGCATCAATACGGATGAAGTAACTGTACCGCTGGTCAAACGATTCGAACCTCGGATCCAAATGA
>CAUVYP010000081.1:155000-230000 GCA_963556195.1 Sepiola atlantica | reverse complement strand
CCAAAAAATCAACGAGGCTTAATTTACAAATGGGAAAAAAACAAATATTAACCAACATTTAAAGAAAAATTTCACTGAAAAGTAGTAAAAAAGTTTTTTTTCGCACAAAACAGTTTTTTTTTGTTTTGTACTTCTCCAAATTAGGACTCAAGTTAACCCTAACCGACACCAAGTCAGTTTTAGCTTTGGTCCTAATCTGGATTAGCACCTTTTTTAATTTTTAATTTTTTTTTTAAAGAGGAATAAAATTCGGCAGATATTCTGTTATTGTTCACGGCAACTCAGACGCCGATTTCAGCTTGGGTTCTAATCTGGAGAAGTACCCATTATTTCATTATCAATCACTTTCACTTCACAATACTACATTTACTCTATGGAGTATCCTACTTAAAATATGCCTATTGAATTTAATTTACAAAAAGTATCTATGTATACAAATTTATACTACACTTTGATCCTAACCCAAAGGCTAAAAAGTAAAGTCTTCTGCAGATTTTTCTTAGCAATTTTCTGCTAAAGAAAACGGATTTTTGCTAATCAAAAGTTGTTGGTCTGAAATCGCATTTCATTAAAAAAAGAAAAACAAACACAATTTGATAGACCATTCAATCTGTACTCACCTCTCCTCCTTCGTCTTTATCTTGGTCTTTTTTATCTTCTACTGTAAGGCATTCATTCGTTGAGTTCCCGTCGTCATTTAACTCCTGGCTCATCATATAAAGTTTCCGCCGAACGTGATCATGCACTTCTCGGCTCGTCCGCTTGATATCAAATATATAACTTTTACCTGTGAAACGTAAAGAGAATTAAGAGCGTGAGTGAGGGTGTAGACATATCGGATAGTAAGGGCACGGCACATGCGAGTACTTAGCGAGAGACGAATAGGCATATAAGAGCAGATGATGTATTAAGTGTTGAGAGAATTTGTGTGTAAAGAAGTATAAGACAATGAAGATGGATGAGAACTCAGATGTGGAGAAAGTATATCTGGATGGCAAAGCTATTGAGAAGTCTTGTAATCCCAATGATACCATTGGAGCACAGGGATGAGCAGGTGCTAGTATGATGGCAAGAATTAGGATTTGATGGAGTAAGTTCAGGGTACTTCTGCCATTACTAGCCCCCATCTCATCTTTCTACATTACAAAAAAAAAAAAAATAGATTCTTATTTTTGCTTTTATCTTCATGAAGTCTTTTTTTCTGTCTTTAATGATAAAGTGTCAGGGTTCTTGATAAGGTGCGGAAACGTATCTGTAATTTAATTGAGCCCCACCCTGTCTTCTCCCACCCTCTCTCCCACAGATGTGATGTTGCTAGTCTCAGTCTTTTCTACAGATACTATTATGGCATGTGTTCTTCAGAATTGTGTGATCGATTTCCTGCTTCTTTTGTTTCAGCTCATTTAACTCGTTGGTCTAGTGGTCTCCATTAATTCGCTGTTTTGAGTCCTCATTGTAATACAGCTTCCTGTTCCAGTAGCTTCTTTCCAAGAACTGCAAGCTTGTGGAACTCTCTTCCTACTGACTGTTTTCCTCCTACCTATAGCTTTGGTCTTTTCAAAATTAAGGCCAATAAGCATCTACTGTCTTTGCGATAATCATCTATCGTTCTTGTTAGCTCCTTACATCAAGTGGCTTCATGTCTTGTCTGGAGCAATTTCCATTAAAAAAAGGTTGGAAATATTTTTAAAATCGTGTAGTAGTTTTAGAAATAGAAATTTAACATAATTTTAATATATTAAACTTCATATTAATAACGTAAGCAATAAAGAATATTTCAGAAGAAATTGTCTTTTATTCAACGGCACCAGAGAAATTCCTGTAGATGACTGCAGAAGTTTTTTCTGGCTATTGCCTCGCATTACCCCGGAATGTCTCTGCAGTTTCGAGGGCTAACTCTCTTACAGAAATGTTTAAAAGCAAAAAGGTCTAAGGCTGGTACTACTTCACAAATTTTCTGTATGACCGGTTCCCACGTGTGCATCCAAGTGAAACTAAAAATTCTGCCAACATCGAAGTAAACACTAGTTGTCAATTTCCAATTAAAAAAAAAAAAAAATATATATATCGCCAAGTGGACACGTTCTATTTCACCAGAAGTTTCTTAGAATTAGTACTACAGGGCAGGATATGACATCATGTGGTAGAAAATCTAAAGAGTTCCTGCCTCTGGGAACTTAAAATGTGATCAGACGTGTTTTCAAATCTTACTCCACCCTACTGTGGTTGAAAGGGGAAAATGCAGTTAATATTCATGTAATTGATGCAAATTACTATAAAAATAAATCCAAATCTCAGAGCAGTTAATGGAGTTATTTGTTCTTTTTAATTGCTTAATTCAAGCCACAAAGAGAAGAAAGGAACAAGATCACTATGATTACCATTTCGTCACTTACAACCAACCTTTACAAGTAGACGTCACTATCCAATGAACCAACTACTTACATGTCAAAGAGACGAAAAGCTGTTTCTGTTGACGAGGAAAATGACATGCATTTTGTCGGTCCATTACGCTTAAGTTTGAAATACCATTTTCGTAGGTCTGTTATGCTTAAGTTTGAAATACCATCTTTGAAGGCGTATCAAATTTAAAATACCATTTTCATAGGTCTTCCATGCTTAAATTTAAAATACCATTTTCGTAGGTCTGTCATGCTTAAATTTAAAATACCATTTTCGTAGGTCTGTCATGCTTAAATTTAAAATACCATTTTCGTAGGTCTGTCATGCTTAAATTTTAAATACAATTTTCGTAGGTCTGTCATGCTTAAATTTTAAATACAATTTTCGTAGGTCTGTCATGCTTAAGTTTGAAATACCATCTTTGAAGGCGTATCAAATTTAAAATACCATTTTCATAGGTCTGCCATGCTTAAATTTAAAATACAATTTTCGTAGATTTGTCATGTTTAAATTTAAAATACCATTTTCGTAGGTCTATCATGCTTAAATTTAAAATACCATTTTCGTAGGTCTGTCATGCTTAAGTTTGAAATACCATCTTTGAAGGCATATGAAATTTAAAATACAATTTTCGTAGGTCTGTCATGCTTAAGTTTGAAATACCATCTTTGTATCTGTCATGCTCAAATTTAAAATACAATTTTCGTAGGTCTGTCATGCTTAAGTTTGAAATAGCATTTTTGTCTGTATAGTTCAGATTGAATGATCACATCTTAGATGCGTCTATACTCTGAGCCTCAGTCGTTCTGTTGAGCTACAGTTTGAATGAACATTTTTAACCGATAAAACACAGCTTAAAAAAATACACTTTAAGAATGAATTCGTTCTTGATTTTTTATTTGTATTTTAGATAAGGACATACGAACCTAATGAAGTGTTTTCATTAAACAACGACACCAACGTTCCCTTGAGATCTCGACAGAATTGCGTAGATACGATACTGCGCACTGTATCACATCGGTAGAAGGAATGTGTTTCCGTCATGCAGCGATAGAGAGCTTTGGCCGCCTTTTGACTGACTAATTTAAAGCCGACCGTGCTGCCTTCTTCACAGGATGATGGAAGGCAATTTGGTTTGTTCAGCTGGACAAAGACACAGCGACTCGCCAGCGTCGCCAACTGCATCAGATGGAAGTTAATGCTGGAAAAGGAAAAAAGAGAAAATTAATTTTTTGTTAAATTAAATAATTGAAAAAAAAAAAAAAGAATTAATGATCAATGAAAGAGTGAATGGTTTTCTTTATAATGAAAGAAAAAGGATGAAGGAAAGTCTCAGAGAGGGTGTGGGAATCGAGGGTCAGCGGTGAGGGGTTGGGGGGGTTGGTAGAAATTGAGGGCTAATTTTTATTGCCTCCCTGTTAGCCCTCGATTCCTACCGAATGAACATTTGAAGCATATCATTGAACAGTCAAAGAGAAGATTTCTCAGCCATGTCGAACCTCTAACAACATCTCAGGAAGAGACCAGACTACAGCTGTGGACCAGAGGACTAGAAGATTCCCCCCCTCCTGAGGAACTCCCTCCCGGTTCAGAGGAACCTTGGCTTCATTGGAAAACACTAAACCGCCTGAGAACGGGAATGGGGCTATCAAAAGTTGCTATTAGTAGATGGGGCTACAAAACTAACCCAACCATCCGTGAATGTGGAGAGGAGGGCCATACAATGCATTGTCTGCCCTCTACTGCCCAACCGGTGCAGTTTGAAAAATCTTGCAGAGTACAACAATAATGCAAAGGACTGCATAAAGAAGTGGGAAACTGTCGTATGACCACATGTTTCAAAAGACACGCAAAGAAGATTTAACAGCAATAAAACAAACACTGTTGGACATTCATGCCTAAAACTTGGGAGACAAGTAAGGCCTAGAGTCAGGCATCGACTGTAGTTTATTTATGGGAGAGGGGTCATCGTATACTTTATATTTTTCTATGTTGATTTTAATTTCCAAGTCATTTCTCAATATGAGAATTATTTAGATCCATCTATGTTATTTTTTATTTAATTACGTAAGAAAGGGTAAAGAAAAGAAAACAATAAAAGGCACTAACAATTAAAAAAAAAAACAATTACTTTTGAATCTATAGTGGGGGATCATTTTTACATATAAAATTAATCACCCATTACCGGGCCAGATAGCGTTTAAGGACATATAACCAAATATTTTTTAAAGGAAGATAAATTGTGCATGTCTATTTTTTTTTCTGTTGGAGGTGGGTGGATAACAAATCATGGGCATTTTATTATGCTGAAAAATTAACTTGTCATCAAAAAAAATGACTTTTCATCACTTAAAAAATTAGATATTTATGGTAAGATTGGAGCCTTGCCCTTGCACCATTAAGATTCTACTTTTAAAAAAAAAAATTTTTTTAGGCGATTACATGTGCAGACTTGATGGTAAAAACAAAAAAATTATTTTAGATGGGGGATCAGTTTCATATTCCGAGCTACCAAAGGTAATGATAACCCACGTCCTAACTGGATATCGGGTTGGGGGACAGGGAAGTAGAACAACGGGGAAGAGACAAAGATAGAGATAGAGATACGGATTGAGAGGGGTAGCAAGAAGTTTTAATATAAAGATGTTAAACACACTTTTTAACCTTTTTATTTTTTTTAATGGCCCCGGGCAATAAAGGGTACCCATTCCAATGTACTTTATATACTAATTTGGAAATAAAATACCGACTTATTCCTCAAGGAGAGTTGTCTGTGTTTACGTCCAGAGACAGAAAATGGGCTAGGCTGCAGAGAGGGAGGGGAAATGGGGGGGGGGGGGGGCAACGCTGGGTACCCCTGCTAGTCCATTATATAAAGAGCAGTTGTCTGTTTTCTCTTTTTTTATTTTCATTTTCATTCATTTGCTGGGGACGGGGCATTCTTCCAAATGCCATACGATCACCCGCTATTTACAGACTCCAACCGAGAGCTCTTTTCAGGATTCTGGCTGTTCCCTTGAGTGCAGTTGTTTGGATTTCTCTTGCACTTGGTTCACCAGGTATACTTGCTAAATACTTTTTCAAGTTCTTCTTCATGAGTCCAGTGGCTCCTATGATAACTGGAATGATAGAGATCTCTTTGAGGTTCCAGTTTCTTTTCATATCATACATTAGACCCTGATATTTTGTTATTTTCTCCCTTTCAGTTCTATTTAGGCCCCCATCATTAGGGACACTGTGTGTGCATATGTTCAACTGAAAGTTAAAAAATACAAAACAATCACCCACAAAGTTGGTATATTCTTAATCAGCGTTGCCCTGAGTGAATAATATCTAAAATTAAAATACAATAATCCATTCTTTGGTGGTCAACTGGGCCAGGTTTCGTCAGGGCCGGGGGAGGGGGGCGGTTTTTCAGCCATTTCCAATGTTATCTATTATATAAAGGAGTCTTACATTATTATTTTCAATAGAGAAGAATTGGCTGGGTGGAGGTGAAAGAGGGGTGGGGTGAGGGATGTGGAAAAAACGTGAAAAGGGAGAAAGATAGAGAAGCAGATTGAGAGAGGTAGACAGATAGAAGTTTTAACAAAGATGTTACACTTTTTAACTTCTATTTTGTTTTTAATGGCGCGTGGAATGCTGGGTAGCCCTGCTTTATATACATACATACATACATACATACATACATATATATGTGTGTGTTTTTCGTTCAAGTTTAAAGTATTGCATGGAAAGTTAATAAAATTGAAATAAAAGCCAAATTAGCAATACAAGATTAATTTATTATTTATTTTTTTTTTTTCTTACATTAATCCTATCGATTACGGAATAAAATTCCTTCTTCAGGGGTGACCAGTATTGAGTCATTTTTTTTTTTTTTTTTTTTTTTTCTTATCAAAAAACAAGAATAAAGAAACTTATTTCTTTGTTAATTTGATAAACGTCTTTGATGGTACGACGTCATCGCCTTGATGTTATGAAATGGCGGGTAGGATTCAAAACCGGTGTCGAACGAGGGATGCGTTGGCTCGCTGTCGAGTAATGTGTGTGTTTTTCGTTCAAGTTTAAAGTATTGCATGGAAAGTTAATAAAATTGAAATAAAAGCCAAATAAGCAATACAAGATTAATTTATTATTTTTTTTTTTTTTCTTACATTAATCCTATCGATTACGGAATAAAATTCCTTCTTCAGGGGTGACCAGTATTGAGTCATTTTTTTTTTTTCTTATTTTTTTATCTTATTGCTAATTTGGCTTTTATTTCAATTTTATTAACTTTCCATGCAATACTTTAAACTTGAACGAAAAACACACACATTACTCGACAGCGAGCCAACGCATCCCTCGTTCGACACCGGTTTTGAATCCTACCCGCCATTTCATAACATCAAGGCGATGACGTCGTACCATCAAAGACGTTTATCAAATTAACAAAGAAGTTTCTTTATTCTTGTTTTTTGATAAGAAAAAAAAAAAAAAAATCACTCAATACTGGTCACCCCTGAAGAAGAAATTTTATTCCGTAATCGATAGGATTAATGTAAGAAGAAAAAATAAATAAATAAATTAATCTTGTATTGCTAATTTGGCTTTTATTTCAATTTTATTAACTTTCCATGCAATACTTTAAACTTGAACGAAAAAAACACACACATTACTCGACAGCGAGCCAACGCATCCCTCGTTCGACACCGGTTTTGAATCCTACCCGCCATTTCATAACATCAAGGCGATGACGTCGTACCATCAAAGACGTTTATCAAATTAACAAAGAAATAAGTTTCTTTATTCTTGTTTTTTGATAAGAAAAAAAAAAAAAAAAAAAAAAATGACTCAATACTGGTCACCCCTGAAGAAGGAATTTTATTCCGTAATCGATAGGATTAATGTAAGAAAAAAAAAAAAAAAAAAAAATTAATCTTGTATTGCTAATTTGGCTTTTATTTCAATTTTATATATATATATATATATATATATATATATGTGTGAGAGAGAGTGTGCATTTTCAATTAGTGGGTTATAAAAGTTAAAGTTTTTTTTTTTTCATCACAAATTAAAAATGTTATAAATAAACAAAAAAAACCTGATCTTATCATCATATTCGATTGAACATCAATTTTGTTGGCATGCTTGGGACAGTTTGTAAAAATTGACTTCCAAACTAACCTATCTCCGCCCAAGTCTTTATTTATCCCTCTTTCTCTCTAGTCTATCATTATCATTCCCTCCCATGTTTTCCTTTGAACTGGACCTGCTACCTCAATTGTTCTACATTGAAATACATTGTTAGGTTAGTCAATGTGGCCATACATCAAAGTTTCCTGTTCTGCATACATCTCTATACTGTCCAGATTTGATCTTCCTCTGAGGTTATCAGAACTAAGCCTGTTTAAGACTAACATACACATCCATCACATCATTTCTCCCTATGCAACGCATGTCCTCAACCCCCACTGGCCAGGTTTAATTTCCATACATCACACTGCGTACACATGCCTGATAGACTCTTCTCTTGGTCGACAGTCGTAACGCACCGCTGGTTAGTAAATAATAATACCAAAAATTAAATTATAATTTTTTTAATGAGAAAAGTAAATATTTAAAAAGCAAATCTTATTAAAATGAAAAATTACTCACTTTTTTATCGTGACAAAGTTTTCATCAAAAATCTCCAAGCCTTTTGGTCCAACACCAATCTGGATATTTTGCCCCTCACAATTCTTTGCTTCATGGAAAACCATTCCGTATTGCGGCAACTCGGAGACAACCTGAAGCATTTTGTAGTTGGCACTGCTGCGCTTCATTCCTGCTAATGTTCCGTGTTCAATTGCAATCTCTTCTGCAAGTGCACCGGGATTTTCACTGAGATTTTGCACCAGACTTGCATAAGGATAGGTTCCTGTATCCTCAAACCCTTGCAAGTCGGACGGATTCAATACATCCCCAAATTCAGATTGCATAATTAGGGCACAAATCGTAACAAGAGTCTCTTGGTCTGGTACGTTCAATATTCTGTGAATTATGTCTTGTTTTAGTTGAAGACAAAACTGATGTCTGCAATTGAAGAAAAGCATAAAAAAATATCTGCAACAATTTTGTTTAAGGTTTCAGAATTTTTTTGAAATGAGGAGAATTGATAATTTATATTATTCAGACTACTATTTTCATCAAATTTTATTCATTCCATTCATTATTTTCAATCCTCTCTTAATATTCATCATTCAACCGACAATCTATCCATCGCATTAACTGTCATCGTTCGGCTTTTAACCTTGATAAGTGGTGACTCATTAGTAAAAATTAAAAGACAAAACAAAATAAAAACGTTTCGAACGATATAACTTTCGACCTTCTTCAGATGCAACTTTTCAGACATAAGAATCTTTATGTTGAACTGAACCCTTTACTTATTCCGTGGGGGTAGATTGTTCTTGTTCCTACCCCCGTGAAATAAATAAAGTTTTCAGTTCGAAATTCCATATAGGTCCCAGAATTCAAAACAATACACCTGAAGGTTGGAGGTTACATCGGACTAAGATAAGAATAGTAGTCCGAATAATCCAAATAATACAATACCGTTTAAGGTAGCCATAATAGCCACGATACAAAATTTTACATAAAAAAAAAGAAAATATTTTGAATGATTTAATAGGCTTTATTTAACAAAAATAATCATTTTTTTTTCGTATTGCCATACGTTGGGCGCTGTTCATGCAGTACTCAAAAGAGTTAAATAGTATTTCTATTTTTGAAACTTTTTCGAAAATACTAGTAATAGAAACTTGTGCAGAGAGTAAAATAATTATAGCATTGGATCAGTAGACACATCACCTTGACAAAACTGTTTTAGCTTGCTTGTAAAATAGTACAAAAGTAGAATTGATTAAAAAAATAAATTTGAAGAAAAAAATTAAATAAATGACATACGCATATAAAACCAAAAATTTTAATTTCTAGAAATTTAAATCACACAAAAAATATCCCACAGTAGATTTTAAAAAATAAAACAATTTTTAAATTAAAAATATATCTCAAATTTTATTTTATTTATTTTTCTTATATTTAAAATAAGTAAATTAGCATAGAAGGTAATGCAAGGTTGGTCAGGACAAGTTGAAGGTAGTTGAGACTGTTATCTGGGAGATATGCTTTCAGGGAGCTGCTACCAGTTCTCACATCACGCCATTTGTTGTACAGGACCCATGATCAAGTGTATAGCACTTGTGTGCGGAGCACTATGCTTCATGCCAGTGACACCTGGGCACTGACAAGGTCAGACCTCTAATGTCTGCAGCACAATGGTTAGACGGATTTGTAACATCAAGCCAAAAGATGCTTCTATCATGCGGACAAGTGTGTTGCTGGAGAAACTTTGTCTTGCAGACCTCGATCCAATCTTGAGGGAGAGAAGACTCCGCTGGTATGGCCACGTTGACAGATCCAGCAATGCAATCAACTGTGCACTAAACCTACAAGTTTCTGGTAGGCGCGGAGTTGGCCGGCCAAAGTTGTCTTGGAGGAAGCTGATAGAGAGAGACCGCTCTTAAACGCTGACCTTCAGGATCGAAAAAAAAGGTGGAGGGGTCCACTGGTGATGACATTTCCCCCAATCCTGCATGATAATCAAAAAAACGATAAAAGAAGATACTTGTAAAAAGAATGGAAAAACTACTTAAGTCTCCTTTAAACTACGCATTTTAAAATGCCATTTGTTTTCCTATCTAGTAATTCTGATACAGATAAAACGAACAGATAATTTAGTTTTAATTTCAAAGTTTTATATTTACATATAATATAGATAACATTGGCTATTTGTGTCTACAGTTCAATAACGGAGGATTCGAAGAAACTGTTTGTGATAAATTTCTAACTGCAATTTCTTCAAAAATTAAAACGGTAAAAAAAAAAAGTAATTTTTAGTCAAAATAAGATGAGTCAATTATGCATTCTCATTGTCGGGTTGCGGAGTTGGAAATGATAAGGTTCCACTTCAACTTCAATTTCTAGAATTCTAAAATATCTGACTCCTTATTTTAAAATTTTACAATATTCAGACTGTCTGTTGATTCTTCAGAGAAAATCTGACTCGTTCTCCTCGCATTCTTACAAGTTCAACTATGACTCAATACCCAACTCCGACTCTGCAACTTTGATTCTTACAAACCAAAATTTTGAAGTTTTGCCGTTTTCTTTGCTCGGTTTAGAAAAACATGGCAATTGTATTATTTGAGTAAAGTATGAAAATTTACACTTTGCAATTTTATAACATGTCAACAATTCGTTTTTATTTTTATCAGAGTAAAATTTAAAAATTTTATTATTAGATAAATACAAAGGAAAAATATTTCGTAAAAGTGCGATTTTATCAAGAAATCTAAAAAATTACATTAACTTTAGATTTTTCAGATAAAGATAAACCTTGGCTGTCATTTATTGGCTAAATCTGTAACATACAGAAGTGGAAAGGACATTTTTCGTTAAATTTGTAATTTAAATAGGTTAATTGTATTTTATTTTGATGCAATGGCAACATATGGGGGCTGTCTATGTCTGAAAGCTAAGGAAAAAGTAAATAAATGGATAATTCTTTCTTTTGATTATATAAGAATTTGATTTTAAAAAATGCTAAATGTGTAGACAATATGTAGGTTAGATAAAAAGAAAAAAGAAAAAGAATAAAGAAGAAATAATAAAGAAAGAATAAAGAAAAATAAAGAAAAGGGGGAAAAAAATAAAGAAAAGAAAAAGAAAAGAAAGAATAAAGAAAAAATAAAGAAAGAATAAAGAAAGAATAAAGAAAGAATAAAGAAAGAATAAAGAAAGAATAAAGAAAGAATAAAGAAAGAATAAAGAAAGAATAAAGAAAGAATAAAGAAAAAATTTTAAAAAAGGAGGAAAAAGAGAAAGAAAAAAAAAAGAAAAAAGAGAAAAAGATAAAAAAAGGAAAAAGGAGAAAAAGAAAATTAAAAGGAAAAGAAAAAAATTAAAAAAGAAAAAAATCATTTATTGTAACCACAAAACAATTTAACAAGAATACTTTATGATAAAGTTATTTGCACAATGCACTCGAACTTGAAAAATTTAATATATTTCCAAATTTCCTTTTATTTGTCAGAAAATGTGCTTCATCTCTAATAGGTACGTAAGATACACGGTCATAGAATTATATTTCAGTAATAAATTACAAGCACTTAATAATATTAGGGAGTTTCTTTCCAATCACCCTGTATATCTCTATATTTATAAAGTTTAGTCATTTGTCGCACTAACAGTGAGATTAAAAAACAATTTACTATACGCAATAGAAGAATTTCTTGTGAAATCAGTTGATGCGGTTCCAAAGTGGCTTGGAAAACTGGTGGAGAATACAAGCGCCGATAATACATTCTAAATAAAACCTGATGCTATACACTTTCTTATATTCATTTCTTGTAAGAATTATATTTCAGTAATAAAGTACGAGCACTAAATAATAATAGGGAGTTACTTTTCAATCACCGTGTATTTAACGTCTTTTTCAATTCTACAATGGGAAGTGACGGTTGCTAAGTGGTTAACAACACGAACTGATAACCTGGGTGTGCCAAGTTCGAATCCAGTTCGTTTCACAGAAACACTTTCACTTAGGATGTTGGCAACCTTCACATGATCCCTTCTGTAAGTACCTGATGTCTCTCTAGAAAGAATTCTAACTAGAAAGGTATCGGGGAAACCAATGCTAACAATAGAATCATCTGATTCATACGAAATGAATGAATAAATTCTACAACGCTTTTCTTTTTTAAATTATTGCAATATCGCAAAAAATATTCTATTCATCTATATAAAAATATTCTCTTTATTTATATATAAATATTTTTATATATAAATATTTTTATATATAAATATTTTTATACGAATATTTTTATACGAATATTTTTATACAAGATAAAGTTCCCGTTTCATTGACTGGTATATCTTTCAATCAAAAGCCGCATATACAAATTTGCTTTGGCATCGATTTCGGCCAATTAATGATGTGCGTTTTCATAAATTGTGTTCTTTTCGTTAACTTTCACCTATTCTTACAGTTTATCCTGCTCAAAATGTTCTTTTTATATAATCATCCACACAGAAAGACTGAGAAATTTTCACTCTCATGCTTAGATCTACTGCCACCCACATTCACTGGCAAGACTTCTTTAGAGGACACATTCGTTGGTAACACCATTATTATTTCATATTTCGATCCTGTTGTTGTATGCTAGGTATTTTACATTTTCAGCCTAAATAATGGACGCTCCCTCGACTTACACTTTTTTTTCTTTTTCTAATAAACGTTCTTATTGGTTACTCCAAATAATTCCTTTCACATTCATGATTATCGGAATAACAGATTAGCTGAATTACATTTAACAAATAGTAAACGGCCTTACACATTAATAATTTCATTATTCATGAATAGTCTCTTACAGTATTTTGACATAAACATTCATATTTTTTACCTTTCATTTACTTTTACTACGTTTTATTTCATTATTTTTGCAATGTATACATTCTGTAAAAAAAATAATTGATTCTCGGTCAATGCTGGTTACATTAAACTACTTAATTTATTTTCTATCGAGTTTCTAGGGCTTACAAATATCGAGGTGAACCGTAGCATTTCCATTTAATACAAATGATTACCTTTTACATACCCAGCATTATGGAATATAGGTCTAACGAATTTTTGATTTAGTGAAAACTTTTTGGATCTGTTCATTGTAATCCAATTCTATCTTCCCAAAATGGACACCACTGTTTTCGGTATAGTTTCATCATCATCATATTCGGTTTATCGTCCATTTTACATGCTGGCATGCGTTGGATAGCTTTAAGAAATTGACTTCCAAACCAACCTATCTCTGTCCAGGTCTTTATATATCCCTCTTTCTCTCAAGTCCATTCTTATCACTTCCTCCCATGTTTTATCTGGCCTTCTCCTGTGAGCGTAAACTGCTATCTTAACTCTTAAATCTACTAACCCAAGAAATCTCATCCATTCTTTCAATGTGGCTATACCATCAAAGTCTCCTGTTCTGCATACATATCCCTATATTGTCAACATTTAATCTTCCTTTTAGGTCATCAGAACTAAGCCTGTCTTTAAGACTCACATTAAACATCTATCGTATAATTTCTCTCTATGCATTGCATGTCCTTAACTCACACTTTTCTCTTATTATTATCTAATGTATTCAAGCCGTAATGAACGGCTATAATCATTTAAAACACATTAATTGACCTTTTCGATAATTCATAAACATATATCGAAGCTATATTACTTTCATCAACAATCGGCTGAACAAAAACAATTGTGTACGCTTCCTTTTAAAATATGCTGTGATTTTCTAAGAATATTCCATTCCATTGTTCTGTCATTCTGTTTAAACATATTTGCCATGTCTCTAGCAGTGACGCATCAGACAGTAGCAGTTCATTTGGTATCTATGGTTACGATCGATGGTACCGCTGCTCTACGCTAATAATAACTGCTATAACGTTGCCATACTTTTCACACTAGGCATTGACTAGGGGTCGTAGACAATTCACTGAATTATTTCTTGAAATAGAAATCCTATTTGGATAAAACATCTTCCTAAAACTTACTTTAATTATAAAATTAAGCCCACTTTTAAGCATTTCGGTTTATTTATAAACTAGCAGGAAGACAGACGTTGCTCGGGATTGGATGAGGATCACTACTGTGTACTTTTTCACTATGCTCATAACACCGTATTACTTTCTTTTTTTTTTACTGACCTCCTCCTCCTGTTTCGCCCCCTAGTATAGTCGCAAGAAGCTGAAATGTCGAAAATCTCTCTTAATTAGTGTCTGATACATGTGGTTTAAATTACATTAAAATCGGATAGACATATTTTAAGTTTTAAGGGGGTTCTGTCTCCATGGGTCACTTAAAGGTGAGTGCACAGATATTCAGTAGAGAGAGGGTAACGTAGAGATCAGTGACCACTTCCATTGTCTTCCCCTGAGAATTTTACACATATATAAATTTCATCAAAATAGGATATTTTTTTTAAGTTGTAAGGGGGTTATGCCTTCATAGTCACGTAGGGGTGCACTTAGAGATTCGCAAACACTTCCTTTGTATTCCCTGGTTAATTTAACATAATACACTTTTAGATTTTATGTAGATTTGCTAACCTTTCTTTCTATAGGGAACACAAAAATCACACACACACACACTGAGTTTTATATAAAAAGAAAATGCCTTTGTCATCTATGAAAGAGAAAGAAGATATAAAGAAAGTACTTTTTATTATTTAGAATTCATCACAGCTGCAAAGGGAACAGGAAGCTATCCTCCCAGACTTTATCTACTTTCGGAAGGCGGGTTATGGATTTATTACATGTTGCCTGAGGTGCTCTCATCCATGAGGAAGTGCCGACAGGACAGACTAGGCTATCTTGGGGCGAAATTGACTTTTACCTGTTCCGTTATGTCCACTGTGCATGCACCGTTTCAATTTTTTATTTTTTGTATTTTCGAAATTAGGATTAGTGTTAAGCGTAATGAAAGGTATGTGTTTTTTTTTGTTTTTCACATCAAATATTACCTTCCTTCCAGTATTTGTGTACAGACACATTAATTTAAACCCCCTATCAATAAAGAATTCTGATTTAAAGTATTTGCATATATAATATTTTTCTGTTATTATAAATTAATTGTTTAGGTGATCATGTTTAAAATAAAATCCAATTTCAATCGGAAAGTATAAATAGAAAATATTTTAAGAAAATGTTTAATTTGCAAAAAAAGAACATTTTATTAATTAACTATTATTTATTGTTACATTCCTTAAATGTTATTGACGTTAGGCATTTTTCCTTTTTATTTTTTTCATTTGTAATATATTTCAATTTCTGTTTAATAAACTTTTATTTTATCAATAACAAAAACAAATTGTAAAATAATTGTGTGATTTGGCCATACCTAAAAGTAATCACAAGAATTATATAACAAATTGCTATAATTGAACTCCTAACTTTGAGGTATCAATCAACCACTTAAAATTAAATACCGTCTCACAACCGCGGCACTGACCGACTGAAGCTATATTTTCTGGCATCTCAAAACCAGAGCATAAACGGAACCCCCTCTCAAAGGAGTTTATCAAAAATAGAAATACCCCCTCCCCCAACAAACAACAAGATAAAAACAAAACAACAACGAAAACTGACCGTGTTGCCTCTTGTAACAAGGAGTGTGGCGGCACAAAAAACTTGACCTTCAGCGATAGACTGTAAGGAGATGGGCCCGGCGCTTGCTGGTCAATACGATTTCGCATATTCAACCAGAGTTGTTCCCCTTTGCTCCCTCGGTACTGAAGTCCAAAGTAATCGACCTCAATAATTTGAAGACGTTGAAAGACCTAAAAAAAAAAGAAAAAGAAAAAAATATGGATCAACAAAAGAAACAAAAGACATAAATTATAAATTTTAGGTAATCTTGCAGTATAGTTAACAGATAAGAAATCGAATATATATATATATATATATATATATATATATATATAACAAATCACTTTAACCAAACGCATTAAAATTCAATTTTCTACCACCTTGTATACTTTTAACGTTCTGAAACTGTTTTCAATTTTTTTTTTTTTTTTTTTTTTTTTAAATTAAATTAGCAAATACTCAAATACTTTTTCCGGAACATAATTATTTTCAAATAATCGCCATCTTAAAAAAATAACACTGTATGGACGAATACAGAGTTTCTTCCATTTGAGTGGAAAAAAATATTTTGAAAAAAAAATCTGGCATAATTTAAAAAAAACAAAAAAACGCAATGTAGGCACAGCTAGTTAATCATACAAAAATGTGCGCTGTATGCAATAAGATAAATATTTGAAGACGTTAAGTTGATGCATAAAACCTTTTACCAAAATGACAGGATTCGGCATTAAATAATCTGAAACGAATTGATATGCTGTAAAGTAAAACGAACAAACGTTTAGTAAGAGTTGATTTTGGTTATCTTCATAAGGAGAAGGAGTCTAAAGCCCTATCTAGTAGGACTTCCTCAATAATGTGTGAAATCTAACTTCAAAACCCTACTATATCACATGATTAAACTAACCAATCAGATGCACTTCCCATATATGGATCAAAGATCGTCAATCATAACTATTAACCTTCTGCATAGGACAAATCATACCTATACTTAACTTATACAAATTAGCAGCAATATGCCCCCCCCCCTCCCATAATATATTTTTGCTAGTATATACAATATAAGTGTTGAGTTTGCTAATGAACAGCTGATTGCAACAATTTCTTGTGGACATACACTACCCCCATCTAAAAGAGGAGGTAATGCCTGGGAATATGGTATCATGACAACAGAACATATACTACACTATCACCCCCTGAACTAAGCATTGAAAGACAGTACAATAGTATATGAATAGAAGTAATAGTATAGTTTAGCCTCAGACAGATACCAAATCTTCATTAATAATAGATTTGGTAACAGTTCCTTGACCTTGTTCAACCCCAGCCCGTTCAGTTTCTCATTAACTTCGGTTGATTGAGGACGTCGGGATGGGGTAAGTCGAGGATTCGTTCTCAACAATCAGTCCGGCAGGAACTGGGCCATTTCGGTGGCCTTTTATCTGTCAGGCTAAGGTATTCGGTCCTGGGTTGTCCTAGGAGGTGCACCCTCCCAGGCCTTGCCTCCCCTCTTTGGGATGGAGTAAGTTCATTGCTTACTGCCTGAGGCGCTCTGATCAGGACTGCCCAGACTATTTTTGCTAGGCCAGAGTGCTTCCCTTTTCCGGGCACTGGCTTGATTCTTCCCCACCTTCCGACCTTGTGTCACATATTGCTGCGGTGGGAAACAATTAAATACCAGTTCCTTGGCCTTCTGGCTAGGAACAAAGTGTAATATCTGCTCTGATACTACACTTCATCTTTTTTGTCCTCGGTCAGTGAATGAGAAATCCTTCTAGACTGAGGCAATTTTAATGTTTGTTTCAATCCAGAGTTCCCCTTTTGAGGGAGCTGATTTCCCCCACATTAGAAACCGCCCTTGTGTCTAACTCTGCCCTTGTGGGGAGGCAAATAAAATAGGAACAGAAAGAGGAAGTTTTTTTCAAATACTTTTTCTTATTTACTCATGAGTCATCACTTATCAAGGCTAAAAGCCACTCGAGGATAAGGGTTAATTAGATGGTTAGATTGCCAGTTGAATGACGAAGAATATTATGGGAGGATTGAAAATAATGAATAGAATGAATAAAAAGTTGATTACTTATGAGGATGGTTTATGACAAGAATTTATTGACCTTGGATTTGAAGACAACCATGTAGACTGCAGGTAAGCACTCCCGTGTTCCACAAACCGAAAGTACTTGGAAAGAAACTGATTGTGTTTGATGTTAGGCACACAAAGGAAAAAAGATAAGTTATTTGTAGTTGTGGTAGGGAGACAAGTTCTTGCTGTGAATGTTTTACAAGGAGATTGGAGCTCAGTCGACCACCTATGGAAATAACGGTAGAGTAGAGAAAGACTAGCAACGTCTGTACTGTGAGAAAGGGGCTGTAAAGAACAGAAGAGACCATCCGCCACTAGATTGCAAAGTCGATTTTGAACTTGGTCAAGGCAAGAAAGCTCTCAGCAGATTTGGCAGCAGTACTCCATCTTAGGTTGGGTTTGGTTTACGGCATATCAACTTTTTTGTTTCATTTTACTTCAGTCGAAGTTCTCAGAAATCAAGGGGGGCTTCCTGGGGCTAACACTTGATCTCTATGAGATACATAGATATTCGAATATTCCATTAAAGTTTTTCTTTACCTATCAAACGTTGAGTAAGTAAAGAGGTTAACGACATTAAGTTTCCTCTTCCCAATTGACCAGTTAACTTGGTCTTACCGGATTCTAGGATAAGAATTCATCTAGTCTGGTGGAGTATCCAACTACATGCTGTTATTTGCGGTAACGTTACTTGGAGAAGGTGCACCATTTCTGGCATGGGCCAGTGTATAACCGTGTCGTGGGGATCTTATTTTGGCTTTGAATACTATGTTATTTTAAATATTTGTAGGGTGAAGTATCCTCATGTCAGGTTGTTGTGACAAATCCTTGTACAGAGAGACCGAAGACACCCGAGAATGGTGTCTAGTAGGTAATTCAAACTCTCCAACTATCTATTGGTTATTTAATGCTGAATAAAATTGTCAAATATAATTCTATAGGTAGGATAATTATTTATATTCCTAGAATACATTGCTCTTGGAATACACTGCTTGCAAAAAACATTACCCTTTAAAAAATTACTCCTTGGCATTGGTAATCTTCTATGTTCTCAACACAATTCACCCTCAGCCACTGCCTTCTAGTATCTATCTAGGAGGAAAGTAAAAAGGAGAAATAAGATTTTGATTTTTTGAAGAATCAGATTGAATAATAATACAGTTGAGGATGAACTTATAGATACTAGGACATTACGTGACCAGCCGATTGATAGGATATGGCCTCTCAGATCTCCCATCTAGCCTAAGTAAGGGCCGAAGTGGAAGAATGACTCAGCCACCAGGATCCCGTCCTAAGGCATTACGGATCGCCACCTACGGCCTACAGGTGCCACCCCTGTTTTCGGAGGGGGGTATCCCTCTGCATAGGGTTGCAGTCAGCGAATTTGTGGCCCTGCCGACAGGGCAAACTTTATCTTAGGATATATCTAACTTTTATATAGGTAGAGAATCTTATCAGGAGTTAGGCACTCTCTGGAAAGGTGTAAATATATGGTGCTATGTGTGACATAATGGTAAAAATATGGGGGGGGGGCTAACATATCGATTCCATATTGTTGGTAAGCATTTAGCCACTACTCTCCCCCACCGGCAAAAATGTGGATTTCATCAGACAAAACTAGCACGATTGTTTCCATCTGACTTTTTAACCTAGATTAGATGAGATCAACAACACGAGGGGGGATTAGGATTAAGAAGCCGATTATTTAATAAAGACTTTGCTTATCTTAGACATCTGGCAGCCAACTTTTGGCAAAGAGACAGAGCTTAATTATCTCAAAGGGAGGGGGAATGGCCTGGGTGATGCGGGGGGGGGGGAGTCAAGAGAGAGAGAGAGAGAGAGAGTCATGTCAGTTCATGTTCAAAATAAAGAAAAAGAAACCTTAGATAATTGCAACCACATTCTCATCATCATCATCATCATCATCATATTCGGTTGAATGTACCTTTTACATGCTGACATGCGTTTGACGGCTTTTAGAAATTGACTTCCAAACTAACCTATCTCTACCCAGGTCTTTATATATCCCCCTTTCTCTCAAATCAATTTTTATCCCTCCCCTTTCATGTTTTACTTGGCCTTCTCCTGTGAACTGGACCCTAACTGTTCCACACTTACTGACCTAAGAACTCATTCATTCTTTCAATGTGGCCATACTATTTTTAATTTTAAAATTTTTTTTTATGGAAATCGCTCCAGACAAGGCATGAAGCCACTTGATGTAAGGAGCTAATAAGAACGATAAATGATTATCGCAAAGACAGGAGATGCTTATTGGCCTTAGTCTTGAAAAGACCAAGGCTATTGGTAGGAGGAAAACGATCAGCAGGAAGAGAGTTCCACAAGCCTGCAGTTCTTTGGAAAGAAGCTACTGGAATAGCAAGATGTATTCCAATGAGGTATCAAAACAGCGAATTGATGGAGATCAACGAGTCAAACGAGCTGGAACAAAGGAAGCAGGAAATAAATCACACAATTCTGAAAAACACATGCCATAATAGTACTTATAGAAAAAACTGAGACATCTCGTCTGTGAGAGAGGGTGCAGAGAAGAAGAAAGGGTGTGGCCAATCAAATTACAGATACGTTTCTGCACCTTATCAAGAACTCTCAAATGTGACAGAAATTCACCAGCCCAAATATGACAAAAGTACTCCATATATGGTCTTATAGTAGATTTATAGAGATAGAGAATAGCCTCAGATGCGAGATAGTGTTTGGATTGTTAGAGAGAACAAACTTTACAAGAAGCAGAAAGAGCAATGGATCTAAAGCATGAACTCCAAGAAAGACCAAGAAGTTTCAGAGTAGATTTCTCCTCAAGAGCAGTGCCATCTATGAGAATCTCAGGAAGAAAAACGACACGCCTACGATTGAAAGACACGAGATCAGTTGATTCGAATTTAAACCTTTTCTAGGCTTTGTCCATCAATCAGTACGGCACACTTAAGTTTGAAAATAAATTTTCGTACATCTATCACGCTCATGTTTAAAACTCTTTCATCTGTTATGCTCATGTTTGAAAACGCATTTTCCTCTATTCTATCGTTATTTTCATGGTAGAGGTGGTCGACTGAGCTTCAATCTCTGGTTCACTTCTGTAAAACATTTACACCTAAAACCAAATGGAACTTCCATGAATAGCTTTCTTTTAAAAACTTCCCATCTGTGGAACAATACCACAGGGCTGCTTCCCAGCTGACTACAACAGCGTTGTTTTTAAGACAAATGTCAACAAATACCTGTTGTGCCATCCCACTCATTGTTCCCAATCTTATAATATTGTTCATCATCTAACCGATAATCTAACCTTTATCCTCGAATGGTCTTTTAATCTTGTTAAGTGGTGACTCATAAGTATATAAAAAAAATCTGTTGTGCTCATGTTTGAAAACGCATTTTCATCGGTAAGTGTGCAGATAGAATGAATGCACCTTTTCTTTTTTTTTTAGATGCATTTATCTTTAAGAGGCCCGATCGATCAGTCTCTTAAATTGGAAATAACATTTTCGTAGGTCTGTCACTCTTAAATTGGAAATAATATTTTATGCATCCATCATGCTTAAGTTGGAAACAAATTAAGTTTTAAAAATGTTATGAATTTTTAGTGTTTTTTTGTTTATTTCAACAAGAGAAAAAAAACCCCAAAACCTGGAAGATATGTGGTCTTATAAACACACCAGTCACCATTAGCTGTTCATTTTGTCTATGTTCTTCGATTATAAAGCTCTCCTCCTTTGTGGGGAGGTGTTGTCCCCAGGAGACGTTAGAAGCAGAAAGGGGCAACTTTATGGACATCTTCCTCAGATCAGAGACAGAAGAACTAGATTTGCTGGTCACTTTTTGAGGGCTAAGGATGAAATCGTAAGTGATGTTCTTTTGTGGATGCCCAAACAGGGATGTTGCTCCATGGGGAGATAGCAAAGAACTTGGGTTAAGCAACTAGCAGAGGACACACAATGCACCTATGAAGACAGACCTGCTGTGATGAAGAATAGAGTGGGATGGCTTGAGAGAGTCGAGAAGATCCGTACACTAGCCTCACTGAACGATGAGGACAGCTATACTAATGTATTGAGCACTATTAAAATAAATGCTGGAAAATCCCCTTCCCATCCCTAATATTTTAATATATTATGAAGGGGGGGGGGGCACAAGTACATACATGCCAGACATTTTATTTTTAAGTAGAAATTAAAAGATAATTTAAATTAATCAACATTTTTTTGTATACAATCTGTAACTTTCCCATAAGCCTTAACAATATTTAAATTACATAGCTTGAAATGCAACTGAATTTCTTTATTCCAGTTAGGAGTGGATGAAGTTAGTAATGGCAGAAGTTCCCTGAACTAACCAGAATAGTATTACCACAGTCGACCAAGGGAAGAGTCTATCAGCTATGTGTACGCAGTGTGATGATGATGTATGAGAGTGAAATCTGACCAGTGAGAGTCGAGGAGATGCGTTGCATGGAGAGAAATTATACGACAGGCTTCGATCTGATGACCAGCGGAAGAGTATATCTGGACAGTATAGAGAGATGTATGCAGAACAGAAGACTTCGATTGTATGGCCACATTGAAAGAAGGGGTGAGAGTTCTTGGGTTTGTAGATGTAGAACAGTTAAGGTAGCAGGTCAAGTTTGCAGGGGAAAACAAACAAAAACATGGGAAGTTGTAAAAAATGGACTTGAGAGAAAGAGGTATAAATAAAAACCTGACACGAGATCGGTTAGTTTGGAAATCATTTTTTTAAAGCCGTCTAACACATGCCAGAATGTAAGATGGACGTTAAACCGAATATGATGATTAAAAAAAATGACAAATTGTTTAAATAATCTGTGTAGCTATCTTGTTTTATCAAACTACAGTTGAGTTTTTTTGTTTTTTTTTTTAATTAAAAAAATATTAATATTTTTATTACTTTAATTCACCCCAAACAAGGGACACTGTCACTGAGACGTAAAGGGGCTACTGTGGTTAGAGTGCCAGATTTAAAGGGGGCATTCTAAATGGGGAGTTGTTGTGCAGCAAGGTGTTTGTTACATTTAAATTTCTGCATGTTGGTACAGTCTGGGAACTCCAAAGGCAAGCAGTCCCAGGAAAGAAGCTATCAGAGTAGAAAGTTCTCCTACATCTGATGGCTTCTACAGTGAAGGGGTGGGATTTTGCTGTTAGTCGGGTTTGTTGGGGGTATTTACGTTCAGGGGATACAAATGCAGTAAGTTTATTGGAACACGTTCTATGGAAGTACTTGAAGCACAGGGATGTAACATTGCGGTGATGGGACAGGGGTTGGAGCTTGATAGTGTTGGACTTCTTAGGTTAAAGACTTTTTTTCTCCCTGTCCAAGAGGGAGACTAGTGGTTGATGCATCAGCCCAGATATGGCAACAATACTCCATACATGGGTGGCTTTATAGAGATATAGAATACTAGCAGGTGTGAGAAGTTTTCTAGCCCGATAAAGGGAGCCCACTTTCTTTGCAGCAGACTTGGCAGTATTTTCTACGAATTTATTCAAATTCATGTTGCCTGTGAGGAGTTTTAATGTTGGATTATCGGGAAGGATGCTATGAATTTAAAAAAAAAAAAAAAAAAAAAAAAAAAGGAGGATTTCAATTTTCTTTATTAAAGAAAGGGAAAAAAGAAAATGGAGAAAAAGAAAAAGGAAAGAATAAAAAGGAAAAAATAAAAGGAAAAAAGAATAAAAGGGAAAGAATAAAAGAAAAAGAAAACTAAAGAAAAGAAAAACAAAAGAGACAAAGGAAAAAGAAGACAAAATAGAAGTTATATAATTGGTATAAAAGTTTTTATGCCCCCCCCCCCCGTTCTATGCAAGTTAACATTTTTTTTTCAGTAAGAAACACCAAATATTCTAAAGACGCGTCCATTCAATGTACGCCTTTATCAATGAACATATTTCCAACTTAAGCCGACCGACGGACCGAGCAAATATGGGATACGCACGGACGCATCTAAAAAAAAAATAAATAAATAAAATAGTATGAGAAAATTTGAAACCGAAAGGCAAGAGCACAAGACGGAAATAAAAAAAAAAGATTAGAAATAGAAATTTCCCGGACACTCCATGGCAGAAGAAAATGTCACTCATTTCTCGGAATGTTTTTAAGTTGAAATATCCTGACAGGAAGAAAAAAATGGAAAAAAAGAGCACACTAGAATATTTGTATTATTTCGACTACTATTCTCGTCTTGGTTGTTATTTACACAACGTTTCGGCTGATGTAACCTCCGACAGTTTTCAAGTGTATCTTTTCAAAACCTATACGGAATTTGAAACTGAACCCGTTAGTTTATTCACAGGGGTAGATAGTTCCTGTTCCATTAGTATAGAATCGAATACAACATGAAATCAATAGTTAAAAATAGTAGATTAGAACATGTTTAATATCAAGAGGGCGCGAGAGTGTTCTATCCCTTAATAGACTTCACGAATGGCCTATGCTGGAAATCTCATTTCTTTGATCAATCATAACTCAAAAACCAATAAACCAAGTTAGTTAAAACTTTGCACAAAATTTTTATTTGATAGGTTCTATAAGTGTGTAGAATTTCAGCATCATTAGTCAAGGCAACCCAGAGATCCAGAAAGTTCAATCATGAAATCAAGTTATCTGTGCATACGTACGTATGTGCCACCCTGTATCTCATCAACTATTTGATGGATTCAGCTGATTTTCGGCAAAGATAGAGGTTCTAGTGTCCAGTTGATGGCATTTTAATTTCAGTTTACCATATATCTTGATTAGTCAAACTACCAACTATATCAGTTATGAGAAGGCATTGTATTGAGGCATAGCCTTTACAAAAGTAGTGACATTCCATGAAAAATGCCAGTATACTGAAATCATATGCCCTTAATAGGGTTAAGATGAAAATTCATCTACACTAAATGTACGAAAGCAAGGAAATTCCCAAATTTTTACACTTTTATTGTCATTAAGGGTATGCGAGCACAACAGGGCTATGTATTTTACTGGTAGGAATTTTTCTTCAGCGCACCTCACCCACTTCATCCACCTATGCATAGAGATTTATACTGTAGTGATGGGATAATGAAATGGTTTGGTTGATATGTAATCATACCCTTAATGACAATAAAAGTGTAAAAATTTGGGAATTTCTTTGCTTTTGTACATTTAGTGTAGATGAATTTTCATCTTAACCCTATTAAGGGCATATGATTTCAGTATACTGGCATTTTTCATGGAATATATATTTATAATTTAATTAAATATTTTATATCCACAGAAAAGTGCTTGTTTTGCCTTTTAAAGACTCATCAGTGTGGCTATACAACTGATCCAACAACCGCATGGATCGAACCTTAGACACTGAGACTGATAGCCCAACATCTATATCCATGCATTCAACCAACCAGATGCATGAATGAGAAGTGTAAACACTGCATTCATCAGTACTGTTCAATTGTCTCTAAGAGGACTCAATCAAGGGAGAGAACCTTTGCATTGCTGCTTTAAGCGAAACAATCAATTATTCCCAAACAGTGACCTCCTCTTTAATGGAATCGATAATTATAATTTAGAATTAAAGATGTTTCTATCCACAGAAAAGCGCTTGTTTAGTCTTTTAAATACTCATTAGTGGGACTATACAACTGATGATCCACGACCACATGGAGTGATACATATATACATCACACACATATATATATATATATATAACGGACAATATACATTAGTTTGATCTTCCATCGATACCCCCCTTTGAAATCAAACTAATGTATAGTGCCCGCTAAAATAAAAAATATATATGAAAGTAATTGAGCACTCTGGTTATTTCTCATATAACACTAAATTACACTATATATAAGTGTATAAATTATTTAAATAATTTATTTGAAACTCACTTAGAAAATTATCACGTGGAGCTATCTAAACGAATTTGTTTTAACTTGCAGAGAAAAGAAAGCTCAATATTTTGCATACAATAAAATAGAACTTAATACATAAGTGTATAAGGAATTAAAATAATATTTAACTAGAGTTTCAGAAATAAGAGTTCACATAAAGTTGATTTACACACGTTTCGAGGCTAAATTTGTTATTTCAAGTCTGGTACAAGACAAAGCATGAAATAAAACAATTTTTTTTCATTCGTTCGCTTATAAATAAACGCTTTCCATCAGAAAATAAACCGAAAATCATCCAAAAGTCAGCAAAATCGCAGACTGCCAATAACGATGGACAGATGAAAAGGTGGTCAGATACAATATATATATATATATATATATATATACTAGAAGAATACCTGTGCCAGGATGGGTAAGATTAGTCCCCCAAATAGAACAGTTTTTCCCCACTTTTATGTCTTCTTACGAAGATCAAAATCAAGATATAATGATACTAAACCTTATATCTAAAATCCTTATTCTAATTTTGATTCTAGAAAAAAATTCAAATTTAAGATTTAAGCTGAAGGAGTCTTAAGAAAATTTAAATTCATGGAATCTTGCTTAATTGCTATCTAATGACTATGGATCAAAGGTAATGCAAATCTGAAATGTTTGAATTTTCAAATGGTTTATGCCCATATTATGCCCTCAAAAAAACCCTTTAAAATACCTTAAAGAAACTGAAGTTTGGGGAATATTTATTAATTGCCGTCTAACAATTATTGTTAAAAATACACAAAAATCGGAGGTATTTTCACTCTTTATTCCCTTTGCTTAAAACTAAATTAAACGAAATATAGTCCATATTTGGACCCCTTATGCCTAGCAGCTGTTCCAAAATTCATCGGTGAAGTAGTTTAGGAGTGAATCCTGTACATAAAAATATGTAAACATACCTAACTTGATATAGATATATATACTTGCAGAAGACAGTCCAATATTAAAAATACATTAAAAGCCGAGAGATCATAAGCTGTTGAGTCCTAGATGGCTGCTTCTGAAGTAGTGGCTAACCTGTTCTTAGCTACATGGACTTTCATTTGAACTTGTCCAATACAGTATATATAAGGACTGACGCCCATGGCCTCACTTTCTCTCTGGTCCACATTCAATAGTGCTTTGATTCTGTAAATAAACATCCAGCGGCATTTATTACTGGGATGAAGTGAAGATTTCTTTGATAGAACTTCTGCTGACATACATTTCGTTGGATGGAGAATGTTCTTTAGGGATATTTTCCTGTGCTTATGTTGTCATTGATACAAGCAGGAAGACATTCTATGAAATATAGTATATTATACTTAATATATTTTTGCAAGAGAAAGTGTGAGAGAGAGAGAGGGGGGGGGAGCGGAGAGGGGACAGAAATTATTGCAAAGAAATTAAGAAATGAGGCCCATCAAAAACTGGAGGCTTTTTTGGGAGGTGAGGAGGGACTTGTATGAATTATTGTTTAATTTATATAAATCTTCGAAAATATGTATTCAATAAATAAATCTAACATTTGATAAAATAAGTTATTAGATTTAAATTTAAAAGTTCAATTTTATACACGTTACGAGTTATTGCCATCCTATTCTAAATGATATTTCTCACCTACCAAATTTTGAAAAGCTTTTGCAGATATATGCAGAACATCAGGAAGTTCTATTGGATGTCCTGTTGGCTTAGCGATTGGGAGGCGCTCGCATAACTAAGTCAATTCACGATGGTCCCAGGTGTTTGGGTTAGTCCCGTGTGGTGGAATCAATCGTCCCACTTGTCTCCACGGGCGCAAAAGTGTCGAGACAAGTTGCATCTTATATTGGCGACTTGTTAGCTTTCTGTTAACAAATGCTTGCTTAGCTAAAATCTGTTCTGTTCAGGGAATTAATTGTACCTGTCATGTGACGGGTATTCTTATATATATATATATATATATATATATATATATATATATATATATAGAGTGAATCGGGGAAAATCTTTTAAAATATTTATTCAATGAATACATAATTCAACATTTGACAAAAGATGGTTATTCGATTTGAATTTAAGAGTTCAATTTTATACACATTAATGTAAACATTTAAAAAAAATCATTATTATTATTATCATCATTATCGGTAAGGTTATAGTGGTTAACGACACGGACTGACGACCTGAGTGTGCCAAGTTCGAATCTGGTTCGTTCCACAAAAACACTTTCATAATTAGGATGTTGGCAACCTTCACGTGGTTTCTCCTGTAAGTACCTGATCTCTGTCTAGAAAAATATCGGAGAAACCAATGCCAACAATGGAATCATCTGATTCATAAGACATGAATGATTATTATTATTATTATTATTATTACTAGCAAGACCTGTGGAAATTCGACATTTGTATCTTTCATCCGTCGTATATTGTTGCCATGCATTCTATGGACATCCGACACGAATGCAGACCCCACAATATTATTGTACAACGTTTGTTTAAACTGAAACATACTTATGTAAGTACACTGGTTAATGTAGTTCGTTTCAGAATATATATAATTATAGGTGTCTATCTTCAAAATTCTTGTACGTGTTTGTAACATATTTCCATTTCATGGAAGTCCGGCACAAATGCTGACTCCACGATATTACTGTACAATCTTTGGACAGATCAGTTACTACACTTTGATCCTAGCTCAAAGATCAAGAAAGTGTATTTTAGTTTGAGTTTCACGTTCAACATAACAGGAATTTCAGATAAATTTAAAGAACCTTTTGCCTTGCATCTTTGATGATCGAACAATCCAATTTTTTAAATACGGGAAAGGTGATAACGTACGTACGAACATGAAATTGTCTTAGCGTATTATATCATCGCCTCCGTTCTGTCTTGAGAGACAATGGATATCCCCTGTAAGGATGCCTGTGTGTGTAATCATGAAGCAAGGGTTGCGCAATCCCAACCACACCTTAGTCGGCATTGATTGATTCCAGTGGCAAGAAGAAGTCCAGGACGACTAGAAACAATACCAATAAGCAGAGAGCACATACAGCACCTAGTGGTCCCAAATGGTCACCCATTTTAGTACTGACCAGGCTCAACGTCTCTTAACTTTGGTGGTCTAACGATTATTATTATTTAAGTCTAATTTGGCTCATTCTACCGCTTCAGAATGTACGTCAGTCCTGATGCAATCCTTTACCTATATAAGAATCAGATACGTTCCAAGAAGGAGTACTGCTTCCACACCTGAGTAGGTACTGCTCAAAGCACTATTCGTTGCCTTGACAGAATTTAAAATCGACTTCAAAATCTAGTGGAGATGATCTCTTCCATTCCTAACAGCCCTTTTCTCACAGAAGAAACGCTGCCAATCTCTCTACTGTCGTTATTTCCATGGAAAGTGCTCGACTGGTTCCTCCTTGTCAGACATTCACAGCAAGAACTCGTCTCGCTGTTACAACAAAGAAAAACTTTTCTTTCTTCCTTAGGGTGCTAGAGTCAGGAGAAATTTCCCCAAATAGAGCTTCTTCTCAGCAAGGGCCCCCCCCCCGTCTGTGGAACACATTGTCATGGAACTGCTTCCCCGCAGATTACAACTTGATCGTCTTCAAAGCCAATGTCAACAGATTCCGATCTATAGTAGTATCCACAAATATTAGAACTTGGTCCTGACAATCATTTCATCTCATTAACCCTTATCCTGGAGTGGCATTCGGCCTTGATCAGTGATGACCATGCATGTACTAAACATTTCTTTAAAAAAAATTCCCACCCGTCACCAACACACACTTGGGTGCAGTGTAGAAGTGAGAGAGAGAATGCCCATGCACACACACCAAAATGAAGGTACTGGAATTGAACTGCCAAGACCCATTTTATTTTTTTGCCAATTGAAGAGTTGGACATGCAACTAAACTTGACTCTCTGCCCAGTCTTCCCCTTTTGTTTACCCTTCCATTTTCTATCACTAAAGACAAGTGCCAATAGATTAAAGCCAACTTTTGTAGATCCAAATGACTCAGCCACGGACAAAGGCCGAGAAAATTACGAACAAACATTTGCAGGCAGAAAGACAAACAAAGAAAAGAAAAAAAAGAAAAAGCACATGTGACCGATTTTATTGACTTTATAAATTGGTCAAAAACAAATTGCTGATTAAAAAAAAAAAAAAAAAAAAAATGACCGTAGTCATACATTAAGCGAATAAAACCTGGCGTTGTCCAGGTTTTATAAATAACATGACATTCATCACAACAGTAGAGGAAAGAAATGTACTCTTAAATACAGGTGCAACACCAACTTTCTGGAAACTGATGGTTCAACACCTCTTTCAATGCGGATAGAATCATGAGAGGGAGCTTAATTATCCCAGTGCCACCAGACTAGTCTACTGAGTGACAAACAGATGGCTGTGTGTGTAGCGTGCCATCAATTTGTTTAGACTGCACCTGCTGGTGGAAGTCTCCCTTTAATTTGAGATTATATCTTATTTTGCTTTAATCTAACCCTACTTCAAAGGCAAATTCAAATAGCAGTCATGGTGTTAACCGTAAATACTCGTCTATTTCCATCAAAGAAAAAGTTGAACGACTGAAAAACTTGACAGTTGTGTTTCAGCTCAGAGACATGGTAGGTGTATAATTAGTGGATTATGGAGGGGGTTGATGAATTCATCATCACCAGTTTAAAGCATGTTTGACATGTTGGCACGCGTTGGGCAGCTTTAAGAAATTGACTTCTAAAATAACCTATCTCCGACCAGATTTTTATTTATCCCTCAGATACATTTTTATCACTTCCTCCCATGTTTTCCTTGGCCTGTGAACTGAACCCTCCACTGCAACTGTTCTACATCTACTAACCCAAGAACTCTCATCCATTCTTTCCACGTAGCCATACCAACAAAGTCTATTCTTCTGCACACATCTCCCTATATTGTCGATGGGGTGGGCAAAGAGAAACCTGGCGGATGACGGTTAAAGCTGACATGGAACCCAACCTGGGTCCCCATATCTACAGAGTTTTTCATTGGAACGGTGAGTGGCTAAAGATCACCCAACTTCACAGGCTTGGTCGGCCTTCGTGAGGGACGTAGTGGCGAGGATGGATGGAGCATGCTCAACCCACCCCAGGGGGTGAATGCTGTTTCAAGTGCAAGTAGTAAGGGAGGGAGCGGATTTAAGGATTTGCCAACCCATCTTGCACTATCCCAATAATTGAAAATATTGAACATTTTCTTTTTTGGGGGGCGGGGGGAGGGATTAAATCACAGAGTATGGGATTTAAAAACCGCTCTTTTAATATTTTTATCTCCATTTTATGTTTCTATTAGTTTCATGAAGACATGGCTAAAAAAAGATACCTCCAATATCTATATAGGAGAGAGTGAGATTAATAGAAAAAAGATGGTGGATTGATAATAAAAGAGAGCAAAGAGAAAATGCATTCAAAGAAATAGTAAAAGCATAGTGAAAATATATATCATAATTAGCTCTGAATTGCCATATAATTTTTTAACATAACATTTTAAATAAAACAATAATTATTAATAATATAAATATATTAAGTCCAGACGAGCTCCAAGAGATTGGAAACACCCACAATTTGATAAAGAGGTTTTACCTAGAAATATATTATGGAACACGGGTACACATTCTAGATCACTGTGTAAGAGTTGTGATTAAATCAATTAAGATTTACTAAAAAAAAAAAGTACTTCGTTTTTTGTCTTCCTTCTCAACACCGGCATATTTCCACTTTTTGCATTGTAACAGCCTTCTATGACCCCTCTATATACATATTACACACAATGATTCAAGCCTGATAAATATATTAGTTGTATTTATATAACTTTTCACATCGTAATTAACTCTAAATTGCTATATATTTAATAAAAAACTAGCTAGTATAACTCTTTGTCTATAAAATTTCTAAATATTAATAAATTCGATATAAAAACAAATAACTTTAAACACAAATAAGTTTAACTCTTCATCCGTACATTTCAAATTGAATCAAAAGTTGAAGAATATTCTTAAGTCAAAAGTGAAGAAAAGTTTGTGAGGTAACGTCATACAAAATAATTTTGATAAAAAATGACATGGGAAATTTAACGTGGAAATTCGATTCTGGCTAATTAGAGCTTCCATTCAAATGTGTGGGATAGAAATGCACTTCTGACAATCGAATATACCGTGAAACTGCAGTAAATATATATATATATATATATACAGGGTGTCTCAAAAAAATGTACTCACTCGTAGAATGACGAGAAAACTTTTATTTATGAACATAGAGTGAAATGAAATAGCATCGAATACATGAGACAGATGTAATTGAAGAATCATGTTCGCAAATGTTCAAACTGATGACCATTATTGTTCAAACAAAGCTGATAACGCGCACCAAGGGATTCGCAAACGTCTCGTCATTCTAAGAGTGAGTACATTTTTTTGAGACACCCTGTATATATATATATATATATATATATATATATATATATAATATTTATTATTCACAGATATGTTTCATGTTCACTAATAATCATCAGTGTGGTTTATATAATTATACCACCAGTCGAATGATTTGAACCCTGGATCAGAGTAACTCCAATCCAACGTTCTTTACTATTCAGCTACCGTAAGTCATTAAATGTGAGAGAAATAAACCCTATATTTTATTTACAAATATAATAAGTCTCAGAAAGTGTTCGATCTGCCAAGGGAGAGAACTTTCGCAATATTGGTTAATCCAAAACATTTTTTCATATTTCTCTCAAAGTGCTTGATTTGAACAGAGCTTTAATAATTACATGATATATATATATATATATATATATATATATATATATCAGTCTTTTGATTATCGCACAGGATTGGGGAATGTCCACACCAGTAGACCCCCCCCCTCCAAACAGCTGGCTAGCTGCATGCATGGCAGTCCTCATTATCGATCTCCACTTTTGTCGATCCTGAGGGTCAGCGTTTAAGAGCCTCCAGTCTCTGTCAACTCCCTCCAAGACAACTTTGGTCGGCCAACTCCGCACCTACCAGACACTTGTAGGTTTAGTGCACAGTTGATTGCACTGCTGGATCTATCCACGTGGCCATAACAGCGGAGTTTTCTCTCCCTCAAGATAGGATCGAGGTCTGCAAGACAAAGTTTCCCTAGCAACTAACTTGTCCACACGGTGGAAGTATCTTTTGGCTTGATGTTACAAATCCGTCTAACCATTGCCCTGTTATTATGCTGCAGACGTTGGAGGTCTGGCCTTGTCAGTGCCTACGTTTCACTGGCATAAAGCATAGCGCTCCGCACAAAAGTGCTATATACTTTACCACGGGTCCTGTACGACAGATGGTGTGATGTGAGAACTGGTAGTAACTCCTTGAACTTCTTTCAAGCTGTCTTCACATGCGCCGTGGTTGCAAGGCTGCAGCCGCCACCTGATGAAAGCATATCTCTCAGGTAACAGAGAGAGTCAACTAACTTATAACTATATACACGCGCACACACACACACATATATATATATATATATATACACATATACAGAGAGAGAGAGAGGGAGAGAAAGAAAGAGTTTGATGGTAAAAGTAAAAGAAAAATGAGATTAGAAGAGAAAGCAAGTTGAACATAAATCATTCGCAACTGAAAATGAAATCATACACCCTCTACCCCCCCTCTCTACGCCCCACTCCCCTGCAGCTATTCATCACTTTTTAAATCAACCCATCCCCATCCCCACAACCCCCAAAACAGCATTTGAAACTGAAGTAAGCACATCACAGTTGAATGAATGGAATGTTTGAAAGGAAAGAAATGGTTTTGATAATGAAATGTGATACTTTAGTTTTTATTCCATTTTTAACCACAATTGGCTTGATGGCTCACATGGTGGGGCACCACGCCCCCCCCCCCCCCCTCGTTCAAGAAAAACAGGCTTCAAATATTTTATGAGCCCTCCCATCCCATCTAAAATTAATTTATTTCAACTTCTATCCCACTCATAAGAGTTTCTCCCCTGTCACAAGCAGTTTTAATCTATATAATAGACGACCCGTGACTCGTGGGGCCAACGTTGGTATTATTATATGTTTGATAAATAGATAGGTTAAAAAGAAAGTGTAGTAAAAATAAAAGATGAGACAGGTTCAACAATAAGAATCAAAAGAAAAAAAAAAATCTAATTTTCAGAAAATCAAAGGATTTTCAAATACATTGTGATGTCATAATACACCCCCTTCTCTTTCAAGTATTTACATCGTTCCATTCCTCTCACCACTTCTTTTATCATTCGCCCTTCCTCCCACTATCTAAAACATCAATGTACAAACAAACAGTCATAGTCCTTAAACCAAGTTTCCCTATGCAATTACAGATGAAATGTGCACAGTGACAGGCAAGATAACAAACAACATTCCCAGAGTTTTAATAGCACATTATGTAAGCATGCACTAGGCGATTGCATGTTTAGTGGGTTGCATGTTTGCAATGCATACGAATAACAGACTTGCTGCGAGTGAGAAATATTTAACTAAGAGAAAAGAAACCACACAAGAAATTGGAAATGTGTCTGATCTAGAGTTTTTGACCACCCAGAATTTGATTTCTCCTTGGAAATGTTAGTGTCGCTTTAAACGGGGGTTCATGCTAAGAGATGAAGCCTTTGAAAAAGTAATGTTTTGCCCAAAATAATGACCCCCCTAGGCATGAGGTTTTTTATGTTCATAGATTGGCAGCAGATTGGCCTTTTCAAGTGGATATCTGAGTGGTCTTTCTGGTATGGTCTTAACGATATCTATATATATTCCAGCAGAAGGGCAGAAGGCGGTTAGTTGGGTTTCTGGCCATCTCACGGTCAGTTGAAGTTTGTGTGCCTCTCAGAGAGAGTTTGGTCCTGGGGTTCTTAGCTAATGGGTTGTGTTCGGTTATGCTTGTTTTGATTTGGTCAGGCTAAGAATTCTCATTTGCAAGTCTGTTGTTCATGACTGTTTTAATTTATTACAAATTTTTACTATATTGTATACAAAATTCGTTTTGCAAAAAAAACAAAAAAAACCCACACATTTGAATTTATTTCAATAAATGTTCTATTAACTATTTTGAATTATTGATTTTGTATTACTTTAATGAATTCGTAATCTTTCATGTTTGATTTATTTTTAAGTTAAAATTAAAATAAAAACATTTATTATAACTATGTAATAAAATATAGTTATAAAATTTTAAATTATATAAAAAAAATTTAAAAATCAAAAAAAAAAATCACTGTCAATTTCAGAAACTATATTTTATTACAATCTTTTGGCCAAAATGTTACTTTATTGAAATTGAACTTTGTTTTTCTTTCAGAAACTATATTTCATTAAATAAATAAATTTATTAAAATGTTTTAATCTATTTGGTCGTTATTAATACAGAATTCAGGGGCTTTTTTTTTCGTAATATATGAGAACTATATTTTAAAAGATTTTTTTTATTGTTAACATCTACGATGCTTTATTTTCATAAAAAAAATACAATTATGCACTTTTTTTAGTACCCTGTGATATAAGTTTCGTAAAGGTGTTTTTTTTTGTTAAAAAAAAATAAACAATTTATTTTTTTGGAGAAATGAGAGCAACTTATATTATTCAGCTAAAACTAATTATAATGAAATGTTCATATAAAGAATAAAACTCTAAAAAAAGGGGATTTGTATTCTTGTGTTTATAAACCAAGAGATATTCTCATACTAGCATTTTCATTCGATGTTGACCAGGTTGTCATAACAATCAACTCAAACATTAAAAATAATCAGGAAAGAATTAACTTATTTAAAGAATAATAAATCAGACAAATTATTTTTCAAAGAAAACTTGTCATGTTTTAAAAATTAAAAAATTTATGACAGCACCATTTTATTATTAAGTATTAATTTAATGTTTGCTGTCTCGCCTACACAAATTACACGAAATAATGCATTTGCACTAAGATTTCTAATGAAGTAATGGGTTAATTATAATCAGTGATCGTTAATTAATAAGCACTGAAAATTTCATAAAAATTGTTTGATTTCCAGAATTTTGGTGAATTTTTAAGTGAAGGGAGGGGTCAAAATGCCCATAGTCTAACTGTTCGACAAATCTCGTTCGTTACTTTAGAGCATCACGTCATTTTCCAGTGAACAGGCTTGCTATAACGATGGCCACGGCTTAACTCTAATTCCCCGCCCCCTTTCTGGAGAATATTCACATCTAGCTACAACCACAGCAAGGAACTTTCCTTTCTCTCTTTACCACAAACCAAACACAACTTCCATAAACAAAGTTTCTTTCCTAGAAAGTCCCATCTATGAAACAAACTACCACAAATCTGCTCCCCAACCGACTACAGTATGGGCATCTTTAAGTCTTATGTAAACAAATACTTGCTGCGCCATTCTTTTGGATAATCAATTCTTCTCAAGTAATCTTCTGCCCATTTTTTTCAATCCTCTCGTGGTGGCGATCATTGTCTAACTGACCATCGTTTTAACCTTTGTCATCGAGTAGCCCTTGGCCTTGATAAGTTGTAACCAATCAGACAAAATAAAAAATAAAAATATATTAATACCGTTGTCATTGGACATTAAGTTGATCGATTTTACACTTCCTATTTAAAATCAATTTTGTGCAACTCAAGATAGCTGGACTCAATGAGGTTATCATTAACTTTAGGAAAATCCTAAAAAATACCGATCAGCACGATTTCAAAACCCCTTATTATCGTATAAGATCATTAAATACGTTTAACAAAAATACGATGGCTGCTGATAAAGATCAAACATGGCTTCTTACTGTTTACCTTGTTTTTACATGCTTTTTCAAACAGTTAAACAAAATCCATTCTATGCTGACTGATGCATTATGTTCATGGAGCCCCCGACCCCCCCCCCTTCTCGAACAAATAAATTTGCGGAAAAATAAAATTACCAATTTTTGAAGAGTAAGGTACCTATTCTACAAACGTTTTACTCTTCAAAAATTAGTAATTTTATTTTTTTCGCACATGTGTTTGGTAAAAAATAAAAGCAAAACAAAAATGGTAGTAAAAAAGACTCCAAGGAAACGCCTGGCAGATACAATTTATATGTAAAACTTGTATACCCGTCCCAGGACGGGTAAAATTAAATTCCAGAACAGTTTTGCACCACTTTTATGTCCTCTTACGAAGATTAAAATCAAGATATAATGATACTAAACCTTATGTCTAGAATATTTATTCAAATTTTAATTAAAATCCATTACATGATTTTGATTCTAGAAAATATATAAAATTTAAGGCTCAAGCTTAAGGAGTCATAAGAAATTGAAAATTAAAGAATCTATCTTAATCATGGATCAAATTCAATGCCAATCTGAAATATTTTAATTTTCAAATGGGAGGTTGTACCTATATTATGCCTCCCAAAACGCTTTAAAATACTCCAAACAAACTGAAATTTGGGAAATATTTATTAATTGTGAAAATTTCACAAAAAAACAAGGTATTTCCATTTTCCCGTGATAGAAAAATGAAACGCAAAATTATTTATATATTCGTCAACGTTTCCTCTTTATTTCATGACTTTGCAAAAGGATTAATTTGAAGAAAAAAAAATCATCTTGAGAAAGTCTTGAAATAAAGACGAAACGTTGAATATATAATTTTGATTCTCCTTTTCCATATATATACACACACACACACACACTTTCAAAATTTTAACTCTACCTTTTTTGTTTATTGACTTTTTCACAATTTCTGCACAGAGTTATGGTTATAAAACCAGCATAAGTTGTCTTTATTTTGAATAGTGCATTCTTTAAAATGGCATGTATGGTTCGATGATCACATGGGAACGAAACTGGCAGTTACCATCGTGTTGGCCATCTCCCGTCTCAAGAAGCACTGAATACCCCTTGTGAGGGTGCCTGCGCAAAGAGTCTATAATAAACCAAGGTTTGCGAAATCCTCAACTGCACCTCTCCTGAATTGTCCACAATGCTGAGATAAGCAAAGAAAGACTGGTTTTATTTCGGATATTTTTCCTTTTCCTAGACTAGTTGCCCAACCAAGGCTTTAGAGTCTAGTCTACACTACTATCTAATCCATAGCTGGAGGGAGAATATATGGATTCATACCTTTCGCAAGGGTATTAGTGAAAGTTATGCAGTAATTCCAACAGAACTTGAACCTGACACGCCAAATACAGTCTGCACTCCATCACTTCGATATATTACACATATATATCACTTTGTATTGAGTGCCCCCCCCCACCTACCTTGTGGTCGTTAAGAAGTTTGGGGCAGCCTTGGACAGACAGATGAAGAGGTGACGCTGTGAGGGATAAACAGTGGTTTTAACCGGATAGGGCAACTCCCTACACTTCACATGACTAGTAATGGCTGTGGGGGACACTTTGATGATCATCTCATCAGAAGGACATGTGATCCTGAATGGGCTTCACTCATCAGCCCATAACCCTCGAGATTTTTATCTGTGAGCTTATCTCAAAGATAATGTCCAACAAAACAATCCCCAAACTATTCCTAAACTGAAGTGGGACATCGCAGACAAAATCAGGGCAGTGCCAAGGAGTGTGACAGAGTTATTGACAATTTTGCACGTAGACATTGGACATTCATGACTGAAACTTGGTGGGCAAGTCAGGCATAGGTAACATATACATTCAAATATTGTTATTATATGAAACTAGCAAAATAAAAATAAAAAAACAAACAAAAAAAAACACCCATCCTCCGGGCAGCAATTAATTTACAGAAAAACAAAGAATACAAATTTAGTTTTAAAAATATACCTATTTAATTATTAAAAGAAAAACTTTGTTAGTCATTGTGTTCAATGCAGAGTTTATTTTTTTAAAGAAGTTATTCCTAAGTAATCTAATTTACTTGTACGTAGGTATTCGTGTGCAAATTTAACCGGAAGTTCTCATCTGAATTTAAAAATAATCTAACCGGAAGTTTTTATTCAGAATTTTATTTTTTTCATTAAATCGCTTTGATTAATATTTCTACTATTAATACTAATAACAAGACTTTTTTTGTTTTTATGGAAATCGCTCCAGACAAGGCATGAAGCCACTTGATGTAAGGAGCTAACGAAAAATGATTATCGCAAAGACACGAGATTCCTATTGGTCTTAGTATTGCAAATACCAAAGCTATAGATAGGAGGTCAGCAGGAAAAGAGTTCCACAAGCCTAGTTCTTGGAAAGAACCTACTGGAATAGGAAGCTGTATTACAATGAAGTATCAAAACAGTGAATTGATGGAGACCACTAGACCAACGAGTCAAACCAGCTGGAAGGGAATAAAATTACAAATGACTCGTATACAGAATATTAATTTATTAGAAACTTTTTATAAAATAAATATGCAAATGAAGTATAGACATAATGGTGTTTTGGTATTTTCCAATCACCATATATAAAGAGAGAATATATCCAAATATTTTGTTGTATCATTGAATTAAAAAAGCATGATGTGATTTAATATAAATATAGTTTGGATAAATGAAAAAAAAAAAACTTTCACATTAATTCATTTCAATACTTTTGGTTCCTAGTGATAATGTTGATAGCATCAACGCAGTTAAAGTTGGTGATGGGTGGTTGGGAGCTCAGGGGGCAGAAAATACAAAAGCAGTGGGCAGTTGTTTGTTGACGGAGGGTGGGCTGAGAGAGATTGAGGAAGTCGGAGGGGACGAAGTTAGCCAAAACAAAATAAGCAAACTTATTTATCGAGCCTCCCCTCTTCCCCTTCAGTTTCAATCAGAAAGTAAAGCTTTCGAATCTATAAATACCTACTAATCTTTACTTTGTTCTGATTCACACATCTCTCAGCACTCCTCCCCCACCTATACACACGCGTACACTTTTCCTAATTTACCTTCTTAATTACGGATGCCCCCCCACCCCCTGCCACAACATACCATCACATCCTCTTTATTTGTAGTGATGGTGATGATGAAAATCAGGTTCAGTGGAAGCTGCTGTCGCTATTGTTGTCATTAAGACGAAAAACGGATTTGGATCGCTTGAGCCTTTCGTGATGAATCCGGTTTTGTTGGTTGAAAAAATAATGAACGACTGAACGCGACCGAATAAAGATAAGAGTAAATTGTTTCATTTGGAGAGATATGATCAGGAGATGATGAACTAGGGGTGGGAGTGAGGTTAATAGAGTACAAATAAATGAATCTAAGGAATAAGGATTAGAAAGCAGGGAGAGTCTGTCCAGACTCTGGTCAAATTGGCCATTAGGTCAATCTATTTGAGAGGAAGGGATATTTATATTTAAATAATCATGTGCATATGAGAGATAATTCTCTATCTCTCGTGTGCACATGACTATCTTTTTTTTAAAAAACTTAGTTAACCGTAAACAAGGCAAGTTGCCACTGTAGATGCAAGGGACTCCTGAAATTAGGGTGAAAGTTTAGGGGGGGGGGGTCTCATCCTAAATTGGGAGCTGTGCAGCGAGATGCTTGTTCACATTTGTTTTAAATTTCTGTATGTTTATACAGTTGGGGAAACAGGGAGCAGAGAGGGAGTTCCAAAGGCGGAAAAATACCGCAGATTGAGGAAAGAAGCTATTGGAGTAGAAGGCTCTCTGGCATTTGGAAACCTCCACAGTGAATGGATGGGATTTAGCTTATTGTCGGGTTGGTCGAGTGTATTTATGTCGGGGGCGCACCAGAGCAGCAAGTTCATCGAAGCACATTCCATTGAAGTACTTGTAAAATAAGCACAAGGATGCAACATTGCCGCGATGGAACAGGGACTGGAGCTTGTTGGATAATGAGGGACCTATTAGATTAGATACTCTTTTTGGGACCTTGTATAAGAGGGAGCGACTGGTGGATGGTGCACCAGTTCAGATGTGACAACAATACTCCATGCATGGACGAATGGTGGCTTTGTAGAGATATAAGATACCGTCAGGTGTGAGAAGTTTACTAGCAGGGTAGACGGAGCCCACTCTCTTTGCAGCAGCTTTGGTAATGTCTTCTATGTATTTGTTCCAATTCATGTTACCTGTGAATGTTAGGTCGAGGAGTTTGAACGTTGGACTCTCAGGTAGGATGTTATTTGCCATGGCAATATATATAAATATCCCTCTCAAATATATTGAGCTGATGACCAATTTGACCAGGGTCTGGATAGCCCCAACCACCACCACTTTTCCTAATTCTTAGATCGATTTGTTCTCTTAAATTAACACCTCACACCTCTAGTCTATCAAAAAAGCTAGGATGGGCATTGCGTTTACTGGCGTGTCAGACTCCATGGACTTTATTAAGACATCAGTCCGATATGCGATTTCTTTTAGATGAGATTGTTCCCAGTTTGACCTAAGTTTGACCAAATTTAGCTTTTCCTACAAATTCTTTGATATTTCCTACCACCCCCACCCCCACACACACACCTCGGATCAAAGAGTGGAATCTCCAAGGAACTAAATGTTTCATAGTCTTTCTTTCACTTTAGGGAAAAGAAGAATTTTTGATGACATACTTCAAATTCTTGACTGAGGAAAAGAAAAATTATGACTTATGTGATTTAAAAGTGTGAGACAGGTGGGGGAAAAGGGGAAGAGAGGCAGCAAGGAGAAAGAGGAACAAGACACAGAGAGGGGGGGAATTTAGGAAGGGGAAAGAACAAGAACGAAAGGGGGTAGAGTTCAAAATGAATGAAAGTTATAAAAAAAAAAACTTTTGTTGAAAAAAAAAAAAAAAAAAAACAGCCGAGAGAGGAAGTGGGGTCACGTTGAACAAGAGAAAACAATAATGGCTTCTTTGTTCAGAGGATATTATGATTGTCTCATGATAAGTCGATTTTTAATAAAGATAACTTTTTTTTCATTTGAGAGAATTTTACCTTTTGAACCCTTCCCTATCAGCTCTTTCTTTTGATGCTGACTTAAATATATTTGAAGGGAAACAATTCTCAATTAACTTTTCAATAAAATTTATTCAGTTTAATGACACCAACTACTAAACTTAAGCTTGGACTTTCATTTCGTTATTTTATCTTATAGAATTACCCAAAAGTTTTGTTGCTCAGACCCCTCCCCCCCCCCCCAAAAAAAAAAGAAAGGCTGCCCCGAAAGTCTTGTCACCCTGACCAGAAAATTAACCAAAATAGAGGAACAACTACCAAAGGACAGCCTCATAAAATATCACATAGGTCAGAGTACCACATCATTTTCTGCCATGAAATTGAAATTGTCATGTGTGACAATGTCAATGAAAGTGAATAAACTGAATTCATTACATGTTATTTTCTATTTCTATATTATTTGTTGGGTTTTTTTCCATTGATTTAGTGTTCTGATTTTGATTTGCTATTCTCAAAGTAAATAAACTGAATCCAGGACACTTGTTTTGTATTGCTGTATTACTTGTCACTCTGTTGTTCATACAGACCTTCTCAATGTGTCAATGAAAGTAAATACACTGAATTCAGGACATTTGTTTTGTATTACTTGTTCCTCTATTATTGTAACATTTTGGTAGGCATAACAAGACTTTCGGATTACCACCGTATTATATTCCCTACAAGCATTTATCACAGAAAATCAGATGCATCCTTGTGTCTCTGAAAGACTTTGCCAAACTTCAGTCTTTACTTGACTTGTCCACCAAGTTTCAGTCATGAATGTCCTACAGTCTTTGTTTTATCGTTGTTCAATGATAAGCAGATCTGAATAAGACGTGCAAAATTGTGACTAACTCTGACACTCCTACCTTGATTTGGGTTGTGATGGCCTTCTTCACTTCAGGAATAATTGACATCTCATTATAGAGTCTGGTTAGATTGGGGGGACCGACCATTTTTTTCTGAATGAGGTATGGTTCGGTTGTAGGGCGCCAACCTTCCTTCGGGAAGGTGCTGGTTTGCCAGTCGCCTGAGGTGTTTCAGATTATTTTTGTACCCTTTCACAGTAACTCTCTTTGAGGTGGGAGGTGATGACCCCCCCCCCCCCCCCACACACACACACGTTAAACAGACTTCAATGTCTACCCCCTTCCCGGTCAATTACCGACGTTACTCTGATAATACTATTGCATTAACGCTTGCATTCTGAAGTTCAAGTGTTTTCTAACCAGAAAATAAAAAGATAGCGGAGGGGTGGGGATGGAGGCGTAGAAAGCCTTTTTGGTATTTTTATCCTTTGCCCCATGCTTTCAATGAAAAAATATGAGTTTCTATTTATTTTTTTTCTTTCAAGTGGTTACATGTAAATAGCCTAGAAATAGCTGGTAAAAAAATATTTTAGACTTGAAAAGGTTTTCATTCTAATATATGAATATGACGTAAAATGATCATCCACTTCCTGATCAGAAAGCATTATTGATCATCTTGATCTCAGAAAGCAAAAGTAATCCATATAAAGTGCTCGATGTATGAAGTTGGAGCTGAAAATAAAATTAAGTAGAAACAAGATCAAGACAATCAGCCTAACTTCCCGGTGATCCCAAGGGTGAAAACGTCATGTATATGAATGCCGACGCACAATACAATCAAAGTATTCAAGCAAATGGTCTGCAGAGATCAACGATCCAAACAAGAGTACATTTATATATTAATCCGTTTTATTCAATTTTTAAATTCGTCTGAGGGGGTCTTAATAACATGGTTCACGTTTTTAACGAAAGATCCCAAATTATTCACACACCAATTTCAATTCAGCTAAGAATCATTTTCAAGATATTCAATTAAAAAAAAAAAATTTTTTTTAATAGAAATCGCTCCAGACAAGTCATGAAGCCACTTGATTTAAAGAGCTAACAAGAACGAAATATGATTATCGCAAAGATAGGAGATGCCTATTGACCTTAGTCTTCAAAAGACCAAGGCTATAGGTAGGAGGAAAACAGTCAGCAGGAAGAGAGTTCCATAAGCCTGCAGTTCTTGAAAATAACCTACTGGAATAGAAAGCTGTATTACAATGAGGTATCAAAATAGCGAATTGATGGAGACCACTAAACCAACGCGTCAAACGAGCTGGAACAAAAGAAGCAGGGAATAGATCACATAATTCTGAAGAACACATACTATAATAGTATTTTTAGAAAAGACTGAGACTAGCAACATCACGTCTGTGTGAGAGAGGGTGCAGAGAAGAAAGGGTGGAGCCCACTCAAATTACAGATACGTTTCTGCATCTTATCTAGAACCCTTAAATGTCAATCAATCATGTTTCTGTGCGAACAACTCTAAAAACACCATAACTTTAATAGTAAAAATTTTCTGTAAGGATTTAAAAAATTTTTTTTTATTTCACGCATTTCTATCCCTAAGTACTAGTGCAAGTATTGGTTTTTTAGAGGTTGGTTTTCTTGTGTGTGTGTGTGTGTGTGTGTGTGACTGACACACACACACACACACACACACACACACTAAATTTATAAATTAATTTTTGCGTGCATTTTTTAAAGTAATTAATTTATAAATTAATTTTTTTGCGTACATAAAGACATGGACACGTTTCTGGCTATGAGCTGTCATCAGCATGACTACTCGGACAGGGATCGAACCCTCAATGTAAATCAGCATAGTTTGTTATATATATATATATATATATAAACTATCTTGTATTACCACTTTTGAAAAAATATTAGTTTTAAGTTCATTTTATCAATACATTTGCACTTGTTTAATTAATATGCATATATGTGCACATACACACTCCCATCGAGTAAGATTGTGCAAGTGTCTAGCAAAGAAAAGAGGTTAATGACAAAACCATTGATGTTGGTTTAAGATTTAGCAGTGACCATTAATTTCTCAGAGTCAATGTTCACAGCAAACAGGTTTTACCTTGCATTGTTCATTGGTATTATAGACGATTTTGAAATTAATGCCAGCGAAAGGGCTCAATGGCTGGCTTTGATTCACGTGGAAAGAATCTAAGGTTTCCAATATTTCATTGGGTACTGTCTTCTGCTTGCTTTCTCTCTTTCTCTCTCTCACACACAAAAACACAGTTGCATAATCAAACAGTCTTGAATTTCCAAGTGAGTTCCATTTGTCGCCACTGTAACCTCCCAGTCCCATGGTAACCCATTTTTTTTTCAAATCTCAGCAGGTCAGTAATTGGGATTATTGAATGCAAAATAAAAAAATGATAAACTTATTGTTGAGATTTTGTTTTTCTTTCTTTTATAGATTTATTTTGTCAACTGCACTTTTAGATCGGATAAGAAACAGAAGGAAAGAAGTTTTTAATTTATAACCACTCTAAGTATATAGAAAGAGTAAAGGTAACGTATATAGATATCATACTAGAAGAATGCCCGTCCCAAGATGGGTAAAATTCCCCAAACAGTACATGTTTGCATCATTTTATCTTACCAAGGTTAAAATCAGGATCTAATGCTACTAAACCTTATGTCTAGTATCCTTATTTCAATTTTGATCAAAATTCATTACACGATTTTGATTATAGAAAATGTCTAAAATTTAAGGCTAAAGGGGTCTTGAGAAGAAATTCAAAGAATTTTGCTTAATTGGTGTCTACTGACTATCGATCAAATTCAGTGCAAATCTAATATATTTTAATTTTCAAATGGGAGGTTGTTCTCATATTATGCCCTTTAAAATACTCCAAAGAAACTAAAATTTGTGGAATATTTATTAATTGATGTCCAATACATAAAAATTTCACAAAAATCGCAGATATCTGGATTTTAACCCCTTTGCATAAAACTAAATATAGCCACATTACGACCACTTACACCTAGCAGGTGTGTTCCAAAATTCATGATAATCAGTTATATAGTTTATTAGTGAATCCTATGCATAGAAATACAGGGTGCCCCCCCCCCCCCCAAAAAAAATGTACTCACTCTTTGACAGACAATTACTAAAATATTGTTTTTCCTTTAAATTTCAGATGCAACCAACCCTTCACAATGGCAAACACTTCTTTGGTTTGACTGACTTTTCAAACTGCGAATCTAAATGGCTTCCAGCCATTAGCGGGAATAAATTTTAACGTATCTTTTTTGTAAGGTACGATGGCATATATATGCATAACTCTGATATCTAAATTTTTATATTCCACTTATTCAAATACAGAGCCGGTTTTTTCACAAAATATTATCTTACTCTAATTAAATGCTGACCTCCTTTAAAATAATACTTAGAAAAATTACTTAATTTACACCAAAATTTTATCCTATCAAATAGTACTTTCCTTGCAGTGTTTGTAGAGAGATATTTTAAATCCCTTATTGCAAATACAAATGCAAAAATAGCTCATCGCCTTTATGTACGTACATTGCTTTGAGGATGTTCATTCTTACTTACAAAATAGCACAACGATTTCTAGTGTTTATTATTATAGGTAGTTAAAAATTTGATTACAAATACTTATGTGAGGTTCAGGGGTGGGAGTAAGAGTTTCTAGGGTTCCTTAATTTTCCCGAGCAAAGTAAGGGAACGAGTCCCACTAGCATATACTAAATGATAATAAAATGTACTTATCTCAACACTTAACTGCAGTTTCATGGCATTACCAACCATCAAAAGTGTACGCAACTGGGTTACATCTTACATTAATCGAAAGCTAGTCGTAACAGTATTTATACACATGATGTCATAGTTTGTGAATTTTTATCCATATGTACTAGTGCAAGTATTGGCATTTTAGAGGTTGGTTTTCTTACCTGGCGTTGCCCGGGAGCATGGACAACAAAATAGAATGGTTAACAAGTGTGTGTAACATTTTTTTTTTTAATTTCTCTATTCCTCTCCCCTATCTTGAGGCAATCCTGAAGAATATATCAGTTTCGTGGGTGTGTCTTCTGTAGTCTTTTACTTTTAGCTAGACACACACAAACAACTTTCCTTTATATAATAGAAGATATTCTCCCATCGTGCAATTGTTTAGTATTGGTAAGAAGAAGAAGAAGAAGAAAAGAGGTTGGTGACAAACCCATTGATGTTGGTTTAAGATTTAGCAGTTACCCTTGACCTCCTAGAGTCAATGTTCACTGCAAGCAGGTTTTACCATGTGTTGTTCATTGGTGTTATAGACGATTTAACACTAATTTTAGTGTTAGGGCTCAATGGCTGCCTTTGATACACAAGGAAAGAATCTAAGGTTTCAAATATTTCATTGAACCTACTCTCTCATGCACACACTATCTCTCACTCACACAAATCTATCAAACACACGCATATCTATCTATATCACACACAAACACACATTGTTGATATAATTAAACAGTCTTGAATTTACAAGTGAATTCGATATGTTGCCAGCCAGTCACTGTAACCCACCAACCCCATGGTAACCCATTTCTTTCACATCCCAGCAGGTCATTAAATTTTGTCAACTGCACTTTAAGATTGGATAAGAAACGGAGGTAAAGAAGTTTTTAACCATGACCATTTCAAGCATATGGAAAGAGTGAAGGTAATGTATCGATATATTTGGATTATTCCGTCTACTGTACTATTCTCATCTTGGCTGTTATTTTCACTACGTTTTGGCCGATGTAACCTCCAACAGTCTTCAGATTCATCTCTTCGAACTTGGGAATCTTTATATACAACTAGAGACTCTAAACAGAATTTAGAACTGAATTCTTTATTCATTTTACGGATGTAGATTGTTCTAGTTCCGTCCGCCATAACAAAGTAGAAGAGTTAATTATTGTTTGTTATTCCTAATTATTATCACCTGTAGTAAGGATTGAACCTTCAATCTCCAGAAGACTGTCACTTAGAAATTATTGTTAATCAACACTTAACTCTGACGCTATGGGTCATAGAAATTTATTTTCTTTAATACTAGAATTAAAAAATTTAATTATATATATATATATATATACACATACATACAAGAACCCAAAATGTTTTCGTGATCAAATTTTTTTTTTTTTTTTTAATAGGATTTTCTCAAATACAGTAGTGTCAAAACGTATTTTTGATTTAAATAAATATTCAATTATAGTGAATAAAGAAATAATTTACTGTTTAAGTTATGTTGTCGCGAGAGCAGTACGCTCGTTTTATATATGTATATATATATATATATATAAGTGACTCGCTCGATCACCCGTTGAGCTCGGATTAAATAGTCTAAATCAGGTAATAGTGAATTTGCAAAGCCAGCTAAATAAATTTTTAAAAAGACAAAATTAGTCATTCTATTTGCTATATCTCCCCAGTATTTCTACTTGTGATGTTTCCTATTGTTTATATGGACTATTCCAGATAAAGAGATAGATAGATAGATAGATAGAAAGAGATAGATAGATAGAGATAGATAGATAGAGATAGATAGATAGATAGAGATAGATAGATAGAGATAGATAGATAGAGATAGATAGAGATAGATAGATAGAGATAGATAGATAGAGATAGATAGATAGAGATAGATAGATAGAGATAGATAGATAGAGATAGATAGATAGAGATAGATAGATAGAAAGAGATAGATAGAAAGAGATAGATAGAAAGAGATAGATAGAAAGAGATAGATAGAAAGAGATAGATAGAAAGAGATAGATAGAAAGAGATAGATAGAAAGAGATAGATAGAAAGAGATAGATAGAAAGAGATAGATAGAAAGAGATAGATAGAAAGAGATAGATAGAAAGAGATAGATAGAAAGAGATAGATAGAAAGAGATAGATAGAAAGAGATAGAGATAGATAGAAAGAGATAGATACAAGACGAAGATCCAAGTAACACTTTGAGTGTGCAAGCCTTAAAATCCGCACATAGCATGGCGTTTAAGCTTCTCTGCATATACTAGGTAAACTCTTTTCAGTTGAGTGTTTATCACGTGATTATGGATTCCTTTAACATATTTTTTTAACCTCTTTCCTTTCACTATTTAAAAAAAAAAAATTATTATCCGTCCAAAACAAGGCAGTTTCTTTTTTGCTTAATTATCCCTTCTATATTTGACTAGAAGAATCCCAGGACGGGTTGAAATTAATTCTCGGAACAGAACAGTATTGCATCACTTCACTTCTATGCTCCCTTACGAAGATTAAAATAAACATAATAATACTAAACCTTATGTCTAGAATCCTTATTTCAAATTTCATCAAAATCCATTACCTGATTTTGATTCTAGAAAATGTTTATGCTTAAGCTTAAGGGGTCTTAAGAAATTAAAATCCAAGGAATCTTGCTTAATTGCTGTCTAATGACTATGGATTAAATTTAATGCAAATCCGATACATTTATTGATGTCTAATACCTATTGTTAAAATTTCACAAAAATCAGCAGTATCTAAATTTTCACAAAGGGCTTCAACACCCTTTTTATAAAACTAAATATAGCCCACATTTGGACTCCTTACGCTTAGCAGCTGTGTTCCAAAATTCATAATGATCGGCTAATTAGTTTAGGAGTGAATCCTGTACATACAAATATATAAACATACCTAACTTTTTATAGCTAGAGCAGCGAATAAGAATATTTTTTTAATAAAATTATCAATATTTTGGAACTTATCTAGGTTACAAATTTATCCTGTTATTATCATCCCGAGTATTCTCAGGATAGGCATTAGACACACACACATGTATACAGAATTGATGGAAAATAGAAAATAAAAATCTAAGTTTATTTGTTTTATTTGTAATCATGCCAATAACTGTTTCATTTACATTTCTCACAGCATTAGTTTTGTAAAGTGAAATTTTACTTTCATCTGAAATGATTTACATTCATTAGAAAAATAGTTATCTTTTTCTCAGTATCCGTTTCAATTCGAAATTTTGAACATAATACAAAAACCTAGTAAAAAGTATTCTTTTTATATTTTGAAAATAGTAACTAAATCAAAGAAATAATCATGAGAAAAAAACCGGAGCATGACTTATCACATTGCACAAAGAACTAAAAGTTCTTGAGACTCATAGAAAAAAACGCACCTCAAGCTAGTTTGTTTGTTAGTTTTGTTTTACGGCATATCAACCTCTTATGGGTCATTTAATGTCGAAAGACTAGTAGTATAGTGAAAAGTTTTTATGTTTAAAGTTCTTTATATGTTCAAGTATTTATTCATGGTGTTTGGTTGAGTGAAAGGGGGAAAGGGAGAGAGAGGGGGAGGAGGGAAGAGAAAGGGTAAGGGGAGGGAGAGAAAGGGTAAGGGGAGGGAGAGAAAGGGTAAGGGGAGGGAGAGAAAGGGTAAGGGGAAGGAGAGAAAGGGTAAGGGGAAGGAGAGAAATAGTTTTTGTTTGGGATTTTGCAGAACATGATTAAGTCTTGCAAAGAGAAAAAAAAACGACAATAAAACATCAATGTGTGGTGCATTTTGGGTCAGGAAGATGATATTTTCAGACAGCCTGATCTGGTAGCACTAAATCTCGAGCTAGTAAAGTTCCTTATAGTGATAGAACTCATACCTGGGACTGTAAAGAAAATGTTTAGAACGCCTATCCTCACGATAATCAGAAAAGAGGTTAAAAAGAACAATTTTAGTTTTCTTTCTTTTTTTCTTTTTTTTATATATATGCATTCGTTACTTGACCCGTTTTTTGTCCTGTATGAACGGATCAATCTCATGTTGTTCGTTTTTGTTAATTGCACTCAACGTTTGCACTTGTTCTAGTTCGTCATGAAAAAAGTTTATTTGGGAATGCTTTAAGAAAAAGGACCTAAATCCTCCCCTGTGAGTACACCATACAAGACCATCGAGCCTGTACAATTTTATGCGATTCGTGCATAATGGAAACCTTGAAAAGTAGACCGCGATTTCCACCTATTTTTCTATGTGTCTTGCCTCGTATTGATTTCTAATATAGGACCCATCAGCAACAGCTTAACTTGTGGGAAAGAAAGAGAAAACTAACCTATTTATATACAAATAAACGATCCAAACATTGAAAAACACGTTTGCTTTTCAATTTGACAAAAATCTGAGATTTTCAAATAAATAAAGAAAAACGAAATCATAGATTGCTAATATATATATATATATATATATATATATATATATATATATTCCTTTCCATTCTTCTTCATTCATATATATATATATATGCATATGTGTGTGTGTGTGTGTAATTCAGTGTTATAGGAAAAATAAGAAGAGTGCTCAATTACTTATTTATATATATCAATGCAATGTTCCTTTCAATAGTAGAACACTTTAGGACAGCTGCCTTTAATAGGATTAATCTCTCGCTGATTTACCGAGTTGTTTACAACGGTCGTGTGGACGATGTTGGAATTTGAGTTTGAAATATAACTCGTGTTTTGGGGTTGGGGTCTAGCATGAATAATTCTTCTCTACACTGACAATTCCCGTAAGGATGAAACGTATACGCATGTAGATAAAAACAAATATGTCATGTTTATTTTAATGGATACTATGCATTATTATAATTATCCATTGGTGTATTTGGTTTCATGGAAACACAACCGGCAGAGTTAAAGATACCAAATGCGACTGGTTCAGTATCCAGTGTTTCTATGAAATTGAAGGTACCGATGGATGATTGTAATAATATATAGTGTCCATTAAAACACACACACACATATATATATATATATATATAAAAAGCTCAATGAAGTTGTATATACTCCTTATAATATCCAAAAATGTTATAATATCCCAAAAAAGAGTATATACTTAAACATATATTTTTATAAGAACTCACAAATAATTACACACACACACACACAGTTGTAAATCATGCCCGCGTATTGCCATCTCCTGAAAAAATATTTATTTATTTATTAAACGTGTATAGTGAACGTGTGTTTAACTCTGCCAATGACTTACAAATATGACAAACATGCAGATCCCTTGTAAAGGGAACTGCATCATTGTTGTGCTGGACCCTCATGTGACGTTTGAGGCCTCCAACTGAAGTAGATTTTTTCTACATACTCTCCACATAGAAACACCAATCAAACGATGCTAAAAGAACTTCCATGCATTTGTGACTTCCAAGATCAGCATTACCGTGACGAATTAATTCCTTACCATTCTGCATTAACTTCCTACCACAAAGTATCATCAAGAAGTAACGGATTTGTGTGAAGGATGTTTTCCTTTAGCTAACTCTCCATATTAAAGTTGTTTGGGAATCCAGTTATCTTAGCACATATCTACTGAAAAAAAAAACTTGCTTTGTTACCACACAAAAAAAGGAACTTTTTATTTCTGTGTGTCTAGCTTCAGGCAAAAATTCTAGGAACAGAGCTTCCCGTCTGTGGAATACATTGCCACAGGACTACTTCCCTGCAGATTAAAACAAATCCAATGTCATCAGATTCCTGTCATAAACCGTCCCTACAAGTAACCAAACTTAATTCATTCAATTAACTATCCTCAATCCTCTCATGAGGTTCTTCATCTTTCAACTAGCAATCATTTCATTTCATTAACCTTCATCCTTGAGTGGCCTTTGGCCTTGATAAGTTGTGACGCATTACAAAAAAAAAAAAAAAAAAAAAAAACACACTAATAGTTTTTAATGTCTTTGTGAGCATTTAGACAAAGAGCGGCTCTTTTCAGCTAATTTAGATAGTACACCATAAACACGCATGTAAATTAGATAGCAAAATAATAGGATTCTTTAATTCTATAATATCCATAAAGATAATATAGAAGTAAAGAGACCTTTTAGCTTTAGTTATGCCAGAAGAATCTCTTAGATATATATCGGGACAGGCAATGAATTTTAAGGTAATTTGTTGTTTTAATTAGTGTTGGGACGATTAATTGGAATTGGGATTTAAAAAAAAAAAAAAAATCGGGATGGGGGGGGGGGGGACATCCGAAATTTTTTTTAGCCTAATTTCTGATCCCCCCCCCCCAAAAAAAAAATAAAAACACGCTTATTTTAATTTTTTGGGGGAGGGGGGGCTGTTTAAAACTTAATTTACCATTGCTGATACTAATAAAATAATAGTTATTCATTTTAAACTAAAATTAAAATTTATAGATCATAACGAATTTAGGTAAAAAAAAATGACACCGAAAATTTTTTTTAAATGGTCTGGTAAAAATAACACAGGTAAAAATAACACAGGTAAAAATGGCATGTGGATAAATAGGAAAAAATGGCACAAGTGAAAAATCTCGACGAAAATCTCACAATGAGTTTATCAGAATCTTGGATACAATACATAAAGAGAAAACATTAAGAAGTTTGTCAAATTAAAAAGAAAATTATGTCTACATTTAAAAGTAGATGAGGACTCTCTGCTACCCCCTTCCCCAAAAAATAAAATTTTACTTTTTAGGCGATTAGACAATTTTTTAAATCAGAATCGGTAATTGTATCAGAATCTGGAAAAATATTGGAATTGTCCCATCACTAGTTTTAACCCAAAAAATGAATATCTGATTGAAAATCAAAATCAGATAATTATTCGATGAAATTTTCAGTTTTTATTAATAAATGAATGTTAATATTAATTATTTTATTAAAAACAAAACTTCTTTGCTTCAAAGAAATTTAGACTGACAAATTTATTTACAAGCCATCAAAAAAAACACAAAAAAACAGGAAAAGTCATATTTTTACTACTAATTTTAATCTTCTAAAAATAGTATTTTGTGAGTAGACAGTCGATAAGGATTTAAAATTAATCCCTATTATAATCATTGCAATTGTGGAGATTAAGATTATCTGAGTGATTTAGCTGGACTTACAATCAAAACTGTCACTGTGGCTGGAGCTGAGGATTAAAGACCAATTTAATCTTGTGGATCTTGAGACTGTAGGATGAGGACCTAAATAGATTGAGGCCATCTCATCCCTTCACAGATCAAATAAGGATCAGGATTTCCAATGATAAGCTATGAGAATGCACTTAAAAATTCTTTTCAAATAAAGAGAAATAGCGATACAGGCTAAATCCTGATCAAAATTTACGATAAAGGAATTTAAAACGGGTCTCTCGTCATGTAGTAAATAAAACTAGATCAGAGTGCTGCTTGTACCCTGACCCCCACGGGACAGCGAACGAGACCCACAGAAAACCTTTAACTGGTCGACCAGCCGTTAACTGACTTTATGAACGTGCGTTCACTGCACAGGCCGTGATCATCCGCTTATTGTGTGGCTCCAAGGTCGTGGCTCAATTCTAACACCTGTAACGGTCAGTGCTGTAACAGAAGAATTCTCCCTCCAAATAAAATCACGACTCCAGTTTAAAACAAGTAACCAAGGTTTATTTTTTGGGGAAGTTACAATGATACTCGTTTTCTTCTACTGAATAACCGACTTGCAAATGAGAATTCTTAGCCAGACCAAATCAACACACAAGTTCAATAGAACACCAACAGATCATCTGTTTCCAAGGACCACCGGAAACCAAACTGGCTGTCAGACACCCAGAGGACAAACTAACTCCCTCTGCTGGAATATATATTAGATATAACCAGGACCACCCCAGAAAGACCACTTGAGATAATGGCCAGCCTTATCCATGAACATAAAAAAACAATGCCGAGAGAGTCCTGTATCCTGCCGGCCATTATTTTTGGCAAAACTCAACTGGGTCCTTATCACAACAGGAAACTTCATATATGAAGAAACTTTTCTTTCTTTTTTTTTTTTTTTTCTCTCCAAATGGACAAATCGAATTCTGGGTGGCCTAACCCAAAATCAGACACATTTTGAATTTTTTGTGCAGCCTCCTTTCTCTTGGTTGAATATTTCTCACTTGCAGCAAGTCTGTTATTCACATGCATTGCAACTATGCAACCCACCAAACATGCAACTGCCCAGTGCATGTTTACAACAAACTTTGATGAACAAAAAGATCAAAAGCTACAAGCCTTCGATAAAAACTGGTTATCGCAACAGGGAGTGAGCTTACAATGGAAACTTACTAAAACCGAGCGGCAGGCTAGTCACTGAGCTAATCGACTGAATAAGCGAAATACGCCTGCACATATCGAGCCCAATATGTCATTGATGGGTCAGCAAAACAAATCATTCACATAACCGGACGCGGATCACTTTGCTGTCCTGGATGTCTGTCTACAAATGCTTATTTAGGATAGGCACCGACTCTTCCAGTGCAGACATAGCACACAAGTTGGCAGCGCTTCAATTGGCATGGGCGGCAGTTATCAGCAGAGGCAATAAGCAATTCATTGTTTGTATCGGCTCCACTACAAGTTTTCAAACAACGGATCATAACTTTTTCTTTGCGTCCATACAAATTTGTAACAGTGACAAACTATTTTGGATCTATTTCTTTTTGCAAAGAGTTATCGTACTGAGACAAATTTTGGTCATGTGTGGAATAATCAGACGACTCTGCATAGTGATTCTCTTTTACAGCTTTTCACCTACAGCAGAACAGATTCCTAATTGACAGTAACGAAAGAATACTGTTCCTTCTTCCACTGCTTGCGCTCATGCCAGGTCAAGCAGTCGTCAGCCTGCAAAGATGGCTATCATAACATGTCACATACATGAAGCACACATACATTCTCACAGTAAAATTAACACAAACACACAGTTCTTACAGAGTAAATGATTTTTCCTCTTTATACAAAACAAATATTTACTGTTCGGACATTTAGACCATAACATCAACTTTAAATTTAAATTATAAAACTCAATGTCTGTGTGTATCTGATGTTAGTGTATTTCTATAGAAAGAAAGGTTAGAGACTCTAGATAAAATCTAAAGGTTTATTCCTATGTAAAATTTACCGGGATGACAATAAAAGTATTCCCGAATCTCTAACTTAGACTCTAAGTGCACCTCTGAGTAGCTAATGAGCGCATAACCTCCTTAAAACTTCAAATATATCCTATTTTAACGAAATTTTAATCATATATATAAAATTTTCTGAGGAAGACAATGGAAGTGATTATGAATCTCTAAGTGGCCTCCTAACCTAATGAAGCTGGGGGCAGGGGCCCGAAAGAGGATCATTATGCCAAAGCCATTGCAGATCCGAAGAGTTTAGGCCCTCATGTCTCGCAACATTGCAGAGTAAACGCAGGTTGAAAAAAACGCCTCGAATCTTGAAGGAAACGTGCCTCATGTTAAGGATTGGCGACAGTTTTCTGAACATTGCCCATGCAACACAACATACCAGCTAACAAAATAATACAGATGCAATGTTCTTACATAGACTCTTCACAATGTGTCCGCAACTTTATCTTGCAATGTTACTTTAAGATTCCTTTTTAGATTTCCCATAACATAAAATATGCAAAAAATAGAGTAAAAAAAAAAAAAAAAAAAAAAAAACATTACCCGAAATCGCTGGAATTCTGAGACAATGTCAAGAAAATTCATAGGATGTAAAAACGGTGTCAGGTGCTCCGCAGAAAATGATTAATAAATTCCAGGGAGATATTAGAATGTGCATTCATTATCTAAATTACTGATTCTGAATTTAAAAAAATTAATATGTAAATACATTTTTACTAACAGGATCTCATAGAAATTCCATGGTGGCTTACATATCTTCTCACCGTAAAAAATACTTGTCAAAAATGAAATAATGGTTTTATAAGTTATTAAATTATGATTCTCCTAAAGTTTTTATCTTGTGGGTTTGTTTTGTGGGTTTGATCTATTAAAAAGGTTCTAATAGTGCTGAATAATTATGACCCTGTCCTAGGACGAATATTTTAGTTAGTTTTTTTATGAGAAGCAAAAGATTCATTTGGTATTTGTAAGGGAAGGGAAGGGAAGGAGAAAGAGAAAGAGAAAGAGAGAGAGAGACAAAAACAGAGAGAGAGAGACAAAAACAGAGAGAGAGAGACAAAAACAGAGAGAGAGAGACAAAAACAGAGAGAGAGAGACAAAAACAGAGAGAGAGAGACAAAAACAGAGAGAGAGAGACAAAAACAGAGAGAGAGAGACAAAAACAGAGAGAGAGAGAGACAAAAACAGAGAGAGAGACAAAAACAGAGAGAGACAAAAACAGAGAGAGACAAAAACAGAGAGAGACAAAAACAGAGAGAGACAAAAACAGAGAGAGAGAAAGAGACAAAAACAGAGAGAGAGAAAGAGACAAAAACAGAGAGAGAGAGAGAGACAAAAACAGAGAGAGAGAGAGAGAGAGAGAGACAAAAACAGAGAGAGAGAGAGAGAGAGAGAGACAAAAACAGAGAGAGAGAGAGAGAGAGAGAGACAAAAACAGAGAGAGAGAGAGAGACAAAAACAGAGAGAGAGAGAGAGAGACAAAAACAGAGAGAGAGAGAGAGAGACAAAAACAGAGAGAGAGAGACAAAAACAGAGAGAGAGAGAGAGACAAAAACAGAGAGAGAGAGAGAGAGAGACAAAAACAGAGAGAGAGAGAGAGAGACAAAAACAGAGAGAGAGAGAGAGAGAGAGACAAAAACAGAGAGAGAGAGAGAGAGAGAGACAAAAACAGAGAGAGAGAGAGAGAGACAAAAACACAGAGAGAGACAAACAGAGAGAGAGAGAGAGAGACAAACAGAGAGAGAGAGACAAACAGAGAGAGAGAGAGACAAAAACAGAAAGAAAGGGAGTGAGAGACCGACTATTCTATCCATGTGTAACTAGCATGAAATAGTATTTATTGGATGACCGTTTTTATTTTTTTGTTTTCCCCCAATTGTTCACTCAACTGCAAGAAACACAGCATTTTTTTTACAACTATTAGTGTCAATAAAGAGAGGGTAAACAAAACTAAGAGTGTGAAGTCAGGGATGAGTAGATATAATCGGTTAAGGGGAGAGTAGGAGGGGGAATAGGAATAGGAGGAGGTTATAAGCAAGTATAAAAACTAGACAAGCAAAAATATGAGCCGGAGCCCACATATTTGTTAGTATTAAATTATTCTCAATATTCAGAAGATAAAACTGATAATATAAAGTAATAGCTTTGAGAACTGTGACATAATTTTGGTCACAGACACAAAATATTTTTTATGATATTTTCCTTATTACTTATTCATTTTAATATTTTTATTATTTACAAATTCATGCCTCCTCCCCAAACAAATTTCCACCCATGGAATCGTTCATAAAATTCATATTCCTTTCTGCAATCCAACCATATTTGATACAAATAAACTTTAGTCTATACCCGACGTGTCCACCAAGTTTAAGTCATGAATGTTCAACAGTCTTTGAATTTGACCCTCACAGAAAATTCTAGTGAGATTCTATTTTTAGTAGGTTATCCAGACATTGCCACAGAGTTCCTTGAGTTAAATTACTGGGATCTGGTAGCCCTTAAGAGTATGACGTCATATCTGTTAGGCAGTGTATTAAGTGGGAGTATGAATATATAAGCGTGATAAAGTCACATGATTTCGTTGACTTCCATTTATGGGTCATCTCTAACCTGTAGGTGTCACTCAAACGTTTCCATTCAAATTCACAGCCTTGTTTATGTAACACTTTACCAAGAACGGACGCCATTGAATATTGGTGTGCATGTGAATAAAGACGGAGATCCAGAATTTTGCATTTTAATATCAAGTAACAATCTTTTTTTATTTATAGACATTGTTACTTTATTTCTTATCAAATAATGTGTGTGTGTGTGTTTAGCATCCGAGGTTCAAATCTTAGGATCTGTGCCCTTGTTACGTCGAGGCACACGATAAGTTGTGAAACGATGACACAGCTGCTTGAATATTTTTTATTAAATATTAAAGTGTATTTACCTACAGACAACGTTGTTTCGGACTTATGTCCTCATCAGTGCAGGAAGTGGTGGTTTCAGGCGGTCAGACGGGTTCAAATGCAGTTTGTAGATTCAAAAGAGAATCACGATCCAACCTAAATTAGGCCAATGTAAATCGCCATAGACATTACTGAAATTAAGATAAATTTAAAGCGTTCCAAGATCAAAGAGTGCTTAAACACATTAATACATAGTAAATCCATGTTCTCCTTCAGAAAAAATCGTAAAGTAAAAATCAGACTGTTCATTTTTTTCTTTTCCTCATTGTTGGTCCATGACAGCAAGAGCCGAAGTGGGCCAATCACTCCTGTTGTTTTAATGGATACTGGTGAATGTCAAGATTTAAGTAGAGAGGCGCTCGGTATCGCGTGTAAGTAGTAAATCCAAGTTCTACTTTGGAAGACATCGTAAAGTCAAAAATATAATTTTTTTTTAAAGCCAAATTCGATGCTAACATTTATTTTTTATAAAAATAAATCAAATGTTTCGGCCAAGACAGACCCTTTTTAATGAAAATCACACATTGTTCATTTTTTTCTTTTCCTCATTGTCGGTCCATGTGTAATGTGTAATGCTAAGTTACAGCCAACGTGTCATTGAACACTGTTGCTAAAAGCAAAATACTTAGACCTAAAAAGATCTTGATTCTCTTTCTTCAATGTGGTTGGTTTGGTGGCCTCATCGTTCTAAGCATTGAAACAAAAGTTAAAATGTTGACTTGTATCTGAGGGTTTCGAATCGTGTGACAGGCAGAGCAATCGTCCTCCACACTGATGATTCTTGGTAAAAAGGATGAACCACATGTGTCTGTGGATAAGAATTTAACAATATTTATCGTAATATATATGCGCTCATCTATGCGTGGAGCACTGGTTGAGGAAATTATGGTTTGCACTTAAGCGTAAAGCAAGATTCTTTCGTAAAAAGAATTGAATCCTCTAAGTTATCTATCGTAAAAATTTAAACAAATCAATAAAAATTCTTTTGAAAGCAATATATATATACCTTAAACTCACAATAGCATGTTTGTTAGCTCAGAGGGTAGAGTGCCACAATTAGTAGTGACTAGCGTTCGAGGTTCGTATCCTGGGGTTGATGCGCTCACTGTCTAGCCACACTGATGAGTCGTTTCATGACGAAACAGCTATGACTATATTATATATATATTCCTCGTGATTCTAGCCTGAATCTATGAACAGCGTTCGAGCCCATGCGACCGTTTGCAACCGCCACTGATGAGAGCTGGAAACGACGTCGTCTGTAGGTGAAAAACACTTTAATATTAAATAAATATTCATTATATATATATATATATATATATAATTTTCGGTTTAGTTTGGTAGAAAGAAATTCAACTGAGTGCTCAATTATTTAATAATAAGAGCATAATATTTATTTATTAAGAGTGTCACAAAAGATTAGGTCAAATCAACATGATACCATCGGTTTCAAGCCAGGTGCAGTCTAAACAAAAAACGAAACCTAATGCTTCGCTGGGTTTGCTTGTAAAATAGACAACAACCGTTACCGGCTAAATCAGCGTCTGAGTGATTTTGTCTACAGACGATCAAGGACTTGGGTTCCTGACGACAATGGGTGTATTAGTTTATACATGCCTGTGTAAGCGAAAACATAACAAATGGCTCATCCTACAAAGTTTTAAGCAAATCAGTACTTAAATTTTTTTATATGTAATCTTGCTCATAGACCAACAAACAAATGGAGGGGGAGCTAAAGAATCTTTGGCAAAATTGGGTTGGATGAGGAGGAGTTGAGCCGAAGAAGTGTATCCTATTCACCATAAAAGTGAGACTACCAGATTAGTTGTTAAAACAATTACAACATTCTTTGCATATTAATAATAGGAAAGAATGGGGAAAGAAAGAGCAGAACAATTTATTATAATCTCTTCGCCAGTAAAAGAATTAATTTGCATTGGAATTTGCTTAAAAAGAGACAAAAAGAAAAGAGAGAGAGACAAAAAGACAGAGAGAGAGAGAAAGAGAGAGAGAGAAAGAGAGAGAGAGACAGACAGACAGAGAGAGACAGACACAGAGAGAGAAACAGACAGACACAGAGAGAGAAACAGACAGACAGACACAGAGAAACAGACAGACAGACAAAACGCATGATTTACGATTTGACACCGTCAGAACGCCAGAGTTCGTAGCTGATGTTCAGGAATGAACCCCAGCAAGTTTTTATGTGTCATTGCCTGGGAGTAACGTGTCGATGAAAAGCTCATGAGGCTGGTGGTGCATAAGAACATCCGCTATGTTTTATACAAGATAAGAAAAGGACAATTTCTGTCAAATGCTAACAAATATCGTCTCCACTAATATATATACATATATAATATACATTGTGTGTATTTAAAATTTAGGCAGCATTTTCTCATTTATGCAAATATTGTTAAAAATAACACAATTCGTTCATTAAATTATACCTTATTTTATTTTTTCAATTTTTCTAATGCTCTTTTTTGTATTAAAATCAAAAAAAAATTATAAATGTTCCATAGGTTTCACAAACGCTTTCGATTCTTCGTCGAATCATCCTCAGGTGTCAAAAACAAATGAACAAAAAAAGCTGGAGAAAGAGAATTTTTAAAAAGACGGCGGAGAAACGCGCAGAGAACGGTTTCCGAATTGTTCCAATAAGGCGTTGACACTTTGAATTCAGCGACGCCGGAGTTGCATCACAGAATAAAATCGCATTACACTAAACATTTTAAAATGCTTTTGATACCTGAGAATGATTCGACGAATAATCGAAAACGCTCGTGACACCTATGGGACACTTATTAATTTTTTTGATTTTAATACAAAGATAATTAAAACATTGAAAAAAATAAAAAAATTGAAACAGAAAAATTCTATTACTTTTAACAATGTTTGCATATATATATATATATATATATAAGTTATGAAAATAATATTTATGGCAAGAGGAAGACTCATGAGAGTCGAAAACAGATCGTTGGCCTGCCAACTCGAAAGAATGGATAAAAAAAACCCAAAAAAAACAGGAATTGTCACCGTTGTTTAATCAAACACCTATCGAAGAAAAAATGCTGCCCATATATATATATATATATATATATATATATAACCGACACACGATCCTGTTTTGTTTTTCATCGAGTGGGATATTCTGTGTAGCTGTATTTACCTGGCAGAATGTTTTTACTTGCAATTTGTTGTTTCTTTAAACTATGGCGAAGCTATTGAGGTTGTCGAGAAGTTTTGTTACTTTGATGATACCATTGGAGCACAGAGTGGAGCAGGTGCTGGTGAAATTACAAAAATTAGGAGTGAATGGAGTCAGTTCAGGGAACTTTTGTAATTACTAAGCAGCAGAGCATTATCACTCTCGACCAAGGAAAGAGTCTATCAAGCATGTGTATGCATTGTGATGATGTATGGAAGTGAAACCTGGCCAGTCAAGGTTAAGGACATTCATTGCATGAAGAAAAATAATATGAGAATAATATGATGGATGTGTACTGAGAGTCTTAAACACAGGCTTAGATCTGATGGAGATTAAATCTGGAGAGTATAGGAAGATGTGTGCAAAACAGAAAACTTCAATAGTATGGCCACATTGAAAGAAGGGATAAGAAGGGATGTAGAACAGTTGAGATAGCAAGGTCAGTTCACAGGGGAAGGCCAAAAAACACATGGGAGGAAGTGATACGGATTGACTTGAGAGAAAGAGGGATATTTAAAGACTTGGCCTCAGATAGGTTAGTGTGGAAGTCAATTTCTAAAAGCCGTCCAACACATGCCAACATGGATGTTAAACTGAATATGATGATGATCTTCTGGGGTATAATGTCTAAGTTATGATATCTCTTCTTCACTAAAAACTGGAGGCTACTGTATATGCATCTTTACTTCCCTGGCACGTATCCCATCTTGAACCATAGTAGCCTGCATGCGGCAGTCCTGGGCAAGATTGCTTAAGATGGCTAGTCATTCACGTTTCCAATCCCAAAGAACAATCACTTGTGGACTAGAGATCTAAGATGTTGACAAGTTCGTAAAGGAGCAAATAATATTGGCATTGAGTACTTGTACTTGTGGTGGCATTCACTCCAGTTAAGTTGAGCCAGTTTCCTCCCTGGCATGCACTATATCTTGAATCATAGCTACCCATGCATGACAGTCTTAGCACCGAGATGTCGAGCCACTCACGATTTCAACACTGAAGACGAACCATGTGTTGGCCAGAGGACGTTGCATTTGCCATGAAAAAAGTTTCTTTGTGATTTGTTAAAGGGATCCAAATCCTACCCTTGATATGTTCGCCTTTTGTACATAAGGTTGGGAGAACCAAAGCTCAAAGGAACTCAGTATTGTAACGATTATATTTACAGCTCAAATTCGTATCAAGATTCTTATCTCTTAACGTAGACATGTATAACTATTTGAGATAAGTGAAATTGTTCACAAGGCCTTTCTCTAAATAGTTGGGCAAAAACTAACGTCAATATAGATAAAACCAAGACAATGATGAGTGCCTCTTGATTAAGAAACGTCCTACTTTTTTTTTGTAATCTATTATAGCAATCTCATAGCATGTCCTTCAAGTAGATTTTCAAGAAACATACTCATTGTTCTTGGAGGGTACACGGCGGAGGAGGAGGGGGGCCCTTAAAATCAATGCAGATTATGAAAGAAACACTTCAAGCGAAGATACATTAATTTATGCCAACATTCTAAAGATTAAAAGGGCACAAATGAGCCATTACGTAATGGGTGTGGGGGGGGGGCATAATAAGGTTGGTGTTAATACCAAAGGGATACGGTTCAGACGAGCCGACTGATAGATGAAAATTATCTTGAATCACATACACAGATCACCCCCACCTGCGCATGCAATGCAAGATGATTTTCTTAATAGTGGGAAGGTAGAGTTTTCTTTTCTTCCCTCCCCTTGAGAGAAACTAGAACAGTTGCTGCTGACCGTAACATTGATTGATTGCCGGTTTGTACTTTGTAGGTAACTCAAATTTAATATCACTTATGTAAAATTATAGAAGATGAGGGAGGTGTGGAGGGGAGGCTAAAGAAAAAGTTATCTATATTTTTATATACTACTAAAACCCTGTGGATCTTGTTTGTCTCCGTGCACAATGGATGATTTCACAAAGATTGAAAACATTGGGGAAAATCCTTTATAGCATCATGAAATGATTAACTAACAGAAGGATGATGTCATCCATGAAAATAGCTGACCCTAAGAGTCATAGATCGTCTATGTGGACAGTGATTGTACCCGTGAGCCGTTGGGTCACAATCACTATTTGTTTTATTCGAAAATTCATAAACTGTGACATAAGAACTGTTGGAAAAAAGTCATATGCTATCATCTATGACTATGCAATCTCTACAGTTACATACTTAGAAAACGAAGTTGTTAAACCTGACAGTGATATGGGACAAAAGGGAGAAAGTAGCAACCATAGTTGAAGTCAGTGTCCCTAATGATGCTGACTTAAACAAAGCTGAGAGGGAGAAGATAAGTAAATACCAAGGTCTTATGTGCGACATGAAAAGATGCTAGAATCTTTGGAAGATCTCCATCATTCCAGTAATCATAAGAGCAACCGGACCCATGAAAAACATTTTTTTAAAACTATCTGACGAATATACCTGGTGAACCAAGTGCAAGAGAGATCTAAACAATTGTTTAAAGGGACGGTTAGAATCTTAAAAAGATCTCTTGTTTGGAGTCTCCGAATAGCAAAAACAAAAAAGGGAAGAAAATTGAAAAATAAATTAATAAAAACTAGAGATTTTTGCATAATTAAAAATAAGTATCTACTTCTATATTATATTTCATTTAGTAGTTTCTGGGTGATTAAAATGCAAAAAAAAAAAAAAAAATTGCAAACAATTCATTGTAGACGATTAATCGTAGTGCAAAGTGACCATCTCCCATTCATCGGGTCCCCCAAATCATAGATTGGGGAACAACATTCAGATGGTCAGCTGTGAAGTAGTCCCGGACAAACTGGCAGTCCATTCTAGAGGGTGATGCAAGATTCGTCCTAGTCAGACATGTCTCCATGAAATGTACTAAGATGTCTGTTGTAAAAGAATGAATTTGGGCAGGTGAGAGGTGCCTGAAAACCTAACCGACCGACTGTCACACAAGAACTTGACCATGGCTCTTCGAAGTTGTGTCTCGATAATAGACACCGTCTCTTGATCTGTAACAGGTTAGTATTAGGAAGCGTACCCAGCTGTAAAAAACCCTGCTTCAATTCTCATTACAGCTGTTTTGTGGTTGTTTTTTCTATGATAACGGTAGTTTCATAGAGGATTCACTTTGTGCTGCCATGGCCAACGAAAAACCCACATCTTATTTGGTAAAGACACGCTAATCGAATATGTATATATGTAATTAAACAAGATTACATTTTATCCGGGGTTGAGTGGGATTGTAGGTTAATACCTTTCTCAACAATGTAACTACATAAGTGATCACAATACGATTTGAACACTTAAGAGCCGATTACATAGGTCAATCACACACTTTTCTGGTTTTGAATTGAGTTTTCATGAGGTCAAAATTATGTAAGAATTGTTCAAAGTTCATACGTAGTTTGATTCAAGTCTAATCACTTGAGTCAGTTGAAAGTGTTCTTGAAACAAATCTATTATAGACTTTAGACGCTTCTTGCATAATTTTGACCTTGGTATTTAACATTAGATAACATGAAAACTTTGATACATATAGATACATATCTCGAAATTATTGTGTAAAAAAAAAAATTAAATATGTAGAACAGCAATCAAAAAAGAAGATACCTTCAAAATACATCATCAATCAACATTTAATTCATTGATTCAATCAATCTCTATTAAAACTCACTTATAGCCATAAAGAAGTAGTGAGTAAGAGTCAATAATTTTTGCAGGATTCAGAGTAGTGAGATGGCTTTTTTTTTATCAGTCAACTCACTTCTGCAAAAAAAAATATGATTTCACTTTTTTTCTGCAAAACCAGTGAAATAAAATTCTTCTTTGAGATAAAAGAAATAAATCTATCCCACCAAAAAAACGACTTTCGCCTCAAACTTATGATCCAAAATTTGATTATTTTCAAGAATAATGGTTCCATTGGAACATACTAGTTTTCTTTGTTTTAGAAGCACAATTGAATCATAATACTCGACTTTTGTCAAACTTTAATTCTAGTCAGAAATTACTTTTTAAATGACAGTTTTAATGCTTCAAAATCTTCTTTTTAATTTTTAATTTTTTTTACAATAAGAAAAGATAGTTGAACATTTTATGAAAAGAACATGAACTAACTTACCTTGAAGACACCGTCATGATGAAAATAGTATTTTATCAAGAATATATTAAAATAAGCAGAAATAGTTAGGGGAAGTGATGAATTATGGAAAGGTGGAGAAAGAATATAGAACCCAAGGAAAGAGATGAGTGAGGATGATTGTTTTTTTTTTGTTTTGTTTTTTTTTTGGGGGGGGGGGACTGAAAAACATAATTTAAAATATTTTGGTTTATTAGTGCATCTAAACTCGAAGAAGCAAAATCTTCCAAGTATAGGGAGAGATCGGAGGTAGTTGGTGTTAAGGATCCAAGATTGTTGTAGCACATCGTTTAATATGTACCGGGCCTGACAAACAGACGGCACCACTCATAAAAATCCATATTATTTTGATGAAGTGCTAACCTTCAAATGGCACGTGTCAAAATTTGTGGCTAATCTAATTATTACTTCATAAATTACATTTAAATGAAGCAACCGTTGTTTAAAACCGGCCTATTTAGTATACTATTAAGAGTGTTTGCTAATTGACCAGGAGACTAGGGTTCAATACGCGGTCAGATAATACCAAAGACTAGGAGAAAAAAAAAAAATGGCACTTGATGTCCTCTTGCTAAACATCAAGTGTAAGTGAAGTAATCCTGGGAAAGGAACAAAAAGGAAAAAGAATGGGAATTTCGTGTTTTTTTGTTTTTATGGAAATCGCTCCAGATAAAGCATGAAGCCACTTGATGTAAGTAGCTAACAAGAACGAAAAATGATTATCGCAAAGACACGAGATTTATATTGGCCTTAGTATTGAAAGGACCAAAGATATAGGTAGGAGGGAAACAGTCAGCAGGAAAAGAGTTCCACAAGCCTAGTTCTTAGAAAGAAGCTACTGGAATAATAAGTTGTATCACAATGAGGTATCAAAACAACGAATTGATGGAGACCACTAGACCAACGATTCAAACGAGCCGGAACAAAAGGTAGCAAGGAATAGATCATATAATTCCGAAGAACACATGCTATAATAGTATTTATAGAAAAGACAGACTAGCAACATCACGTCTGTGAGAGAGAGGGTGCAGAGAAGAAGAAAGGGTGGGGGGGGGGCAATCAAATTATAGATACAAATTACTGATAAAGCATTGCTTTCTGATGGGAAAAATACCATTCAAGGAAAGCAATGGCTTGATAAGTATTATTTAGACTCTGCTTTATCGGAAACAATGATTAAGACGTAGTAATGTGAACTTTAAACATGGTCGTACAGACACAAATGATGCTGAACGCCCAGAGCATCGAAATTTGTCCAATCATAAATTGAAGTTACTTGAGATAGTAGAGTAGTTTAAAATACCAGAAGGCAATGTATTCACCATTTTGCATGAACATTTGTCAAAGAGAAAGCTGTGTCCAAAGTTGTTACCACATTTGCTCACAACTGCTCAAAAACAACTCGATAATTCAGAGCGTTGTTTGCAACTGTTTCAACACAACAAAAAGGAGTTTTTGCGTCAATCTGTGACAATGGATGAAACATGGATCTATCACATCACTTCGGAGTCAAATCGACACTAAGCTGAGTGGATAACAGCAGGTGAAAGTCGTCCAAAGCAACCAAAGATAAAAACATCAGCAAGCAAGGTTTTGGTTTCCATATTTTAGGATGAACAAGGTATTTTGTTAATTGATTAACTTGAGAAAGGAAGAATCATCAATCGCAAATATTATATAGCATTATTGGCGAGTTTGAAGGAAGAAATCGCACAAAAAACGGCAACAAATGAAGAAAAAGGTGCTCTTTCACCAAGACTATGTACCGTGTCACAAGTCGATCGCAACAAACGATGACAAAACTACATGAATTTCACTTCGAATTGCTTCTGAATCCACCCTATTCTCCAGACATGGCCCCCAGCGAATACCGACTACTTGCAGACCTAAAAAAAATGCTCCAGGGAAAGAGATTTTGATCCAACCAATGAAAAATATCGGAAACTGAGGCGTATTTTGAGGATAAAGACAAATAGTTATACAAAATGCATCGAATCGTTAGAGAAGCATTGGAATAAGTATCACTCTAGAAGGAAACAATGTTGATGAATAAAGCCGAATTTCGCTTAAAAGTTGTCTCATTAGTTAGACCCGGGACTTACCGAGTGATGTGTTAAGGTCCATCTCGAGCAGTTTCAATCTTCACAATCGTCATCAGAAGGTATAATGGACTCATCATATTCGGTTTAACGTCCGTTTTACATGCTGGCATGTGTTGGACGGCTTTTAGAAATTAACTTTCAAATATATCTCTGCTCAGGTTTCTTTTGAAGTCGTTACCTTAACTGAGGCAAAGTTTTTATAGGACGGATACTCTTCCTTACACCAACCCAGTGTGGTGATGGGGACCAGTGTTTTTATCAAGACACCACCTCTAGGTGATTGCCCACCAAGGCTAAAGAGCGCTTCATCTGCCCTTAGTGGAACAAATATTTGAATAGTTTTGTTTCGACCCAAACTATTCGTCATCAGATAAATAAAGTCGCTGTCAATTTTCGTTCGATTTAACAAGTACATCAATTGTGACGTAATTATTTAGTTTTTATTTTATACCAGTTGAACGTTTTGAACTCCGACAATTAAGCCTCAATCACCAAAACAGTTGAACTGTTTGGTTTTTTAAGAGATATCATACCAAGGACCCAGACAGACTTCAAGAAGCAGAGACAAAACGGTCCAGCAACCAGAGTAATTCCGAACATACTTCTAAACTTACTGTGGGGAGAAATCATCGGACTACTGTCACCAAAGTAACTGCTGAAATGAAAACTAATATGATAGATTAAGTACTCTCAATAAATAGTTGGATTCATTGCATTTCTTTACACTAATACCATTAGGTAAGGTATGAACCCTCCTCCCCAGCAATGAGTAAACTAGAGAGGAAACAAACGCCATAGAAATTTACTGCATAAAGTGAAGAAATATTTGAAAAAGAATATTTAGGAAAAAAAAAAAAAAAAAGAAAAAAAAAATCGTCAACAAAAATTTCAGAGTGAGGAGGAGTCATCATCCTAAGATCCGCTATTTAAAATTATATCGCGATGATAATGAGTAACCGGATTCACGACATTGACTAAACTGATCCCATCCAATGAGATTTTGTTTCAGTTTCATGTTTACGATTTTTGGATCTTTTCTGTTAGTGTTGAAGTTATGTGACCGCAAAATATATGGTCGGAAACTTAAAGTGTATTAGAAATAAAAACGCGACACGTCTTTTTATATATATAAAAAAAAAAATTAAAAAATCAAATACATTTTATTATATATTTTTTTATTATTACATTTTTTTTTTTTAATTGTATATAAAAAAAAAAAATTATCCATAGAAAAATTTTTGTTAATTTAGCAGAATTAACAGATATGTAAAACTTTCCAACTAAAAGAGCAGAAGTCTTTATATTTTTTCTAATTTTTCGGTTCCACTAAGACGCAATTTTGTAAAAATAGTGCTAAAATATCGGTTATTCTAGCATATTTATACATTTCAAACGTGTTTTTCTTCTTCAGATTACATGCGTAATACTAAATAGATTTTAACTCGAAATAGTTCCTCATGTAATAATATTTAAAAAAGAAAAAAACATTTTTATCGCCTATACACATTTTCTTTTTTAAATTTTTTTTATTCGCATTCTGTTTACGCATAGGATCTCATCATTTACCATAATTTATTAATATCTCCCATGAGAACACATTTTTTAATTATATTTGAATCCTAAGGTAATAGTTTTCATTATATTTCAGTTGGCTAAGGATTCAGCTATTTATTAATGTGATCTTTATTAAAAAAAATTAAAAATCAAGTGAGAATTAAAATGATTTTATTTAGTTAGTTATTGATGTTTTGAAAAAAAAAATTACGTTTAAAACATTTAAAAATAAAAACAAGAGGCGTATCCGAGATGAAAATATTCTATGTTATAATTAAATTTAGTAATTTTTTTCCCATAAATTTTAGATTTTCTGCTTTAGAGAAAAAAATGAGTATAAATACTTGGTTTTGAATTTCTAATATAAATGTAAACTTCAGGTGCATCTGCTTTTGTCAAAAAATGTTGGCCATACCTAAAAGTGTAGTATCTGTTCTGTCTACAAAGGAGGAGACCAATAAATAGAAAGACAAGACAATACCTTTGTTAAACTGAATTCAGAGTGACTCATTTTGGCGAGCCGGGTTTTCCACCACATTAATAACTGACCTTAATGTCTAACTTTGTTCTCGAGGGGGGGGGGGGGGGGGCAAGTAAAAAAGGGACTCATTGATGGATATTCTGAACAGAGGCTGCATAGATTTAGGCGATCTCCTAACATAAAATTATCTTATTTTCAAAGGCAGACATAAATAGAATTTAAGCTGACAAAAGAAACTTTGCTTCTGACTAGCCAATTTTCATTTGTTATTATTGTACCATGTTATTGGCAACATAATAACGTACTTAGTTACAATTTATTTTTAAAATTACTTAATCCAACCCAGACGACTGTTAATATGAAACATTTTTAAATAACCACATAAGAATAAAAATCACTTTAAATTGAAGAATATAATAGGAGTTGTCTACATTAAGTTTTAAAATGTGCAAACAAATAAAAAGTAAGAACTATACTGACTTCACTGCAACCCGGGCAACGCCGGGTAGGTATAGCTAGTGTTTCATTAAAAACAAAATAAATAAAAACCTTCATATTATCGTTGATTACCATGATCCACTTCTATATTAAAGAGCAATGTGTATTTATTTGTAAATAAATATCCCCCCATACACACACAAAAGTCTGCCCGAGGAAGGGAGACCGCAAATTGATTTCCATAATACGACTTTTCCTTTCTTCTACCCTATCTGCTTTCTATACAAATTCATGAGTTTTTTTTTAAACTTCTTTAGACGTTTTCTGTCTTGTTTCTTGCTTATTTCTTTAAATCAACGACGATTCAATTTCATTTTTAACCGCTAACGCCTTTGATGTTTATAACTTTTTTTTTTTTTTTTTTTTTTTTTTTTAACTCTCGGCATCATTTTTTTCTTCTTACCTCTACCCCCAATAATCAAAGGAAGAACATTTAAAAAAAAAAGCAAATTGAAGGTTGATGGCGTTTACAACTCGCGATAATTCAGTCCTATTCTATTGAAAAACTTAGAAAATAGCAAGTCAGACAACCCTTACAGTTTTAAATGAATTTGGAGAAAAAAATCCTACACTCTAAATAAAGTCAACGATAGATATTTTTTTAGGTCATCGGAAATGATAATTTATATGAAAAATTAAATTACTGGTGTAATTCTGATTTTATATGAATAAAGGTGCGAACACTGGCGAAGCATAATTTTTTTAACGGAAATTGTATACTAGTGTTCAGAGAATGATCATCGACAAAGAAATTAAAAAAAAAATATTCCCATGTAGTGAGGCGGAGGGTGAAGATAAGATTTTATTTCACGTCCACGATTTTTGGATCTTTTTTCGCTAGTGTTAAGTGGCCGCGAACTGGAACCCCACATTGGCACATACACCAGCCACATAATACCTTTTTTAACTCAAATTCACACAAAGGAAAAAGATTGACTTTCAGATATTGAGGTGAGTCACTTCGCCAATATATCTTCATTGTCGAATAATAAGAGTCGATGTAAATGAAACCACTTTGCACACATGTATTATGACTAATTTCAAATTTTAAAAAAAATTATTTTATTTAAAAAATAAAAATAAAATGACCATTTTTGGAACACTTAAATATGTGCGAAATAAGTCCATATTATTAACTTTCCAGTGTTCCAAATTAAAAAAAAATGTAACCATAATGCATCAGTAAGCGTTTTAACATGAAAAGAAAGAGTCGGCCATTTTGTATAAGTATAAACGAGACAGAACAACCATGTTGAAAATTCAAAATGGTCTCACTCGGATCATTTTTTTTTTTTTTTTTTATATATATAAAATTATTACACATTTTTTCTTAGAAAAAAAAAGTATGATTTTATGCAATAAGTTGTTTGGAAATAGTACCAAGCGGCATTTTTATTTATTTTTTATTTTTTTAGAATTCCCCTAAAGTTAATGTTACACTTTGTAGAAGTTATATAATTACGATCTATTTTATTTTGCACTTGCATGTTCTCATTCACAAAGCGATTGATGCGTTGTTCGGCCCAAACACTAGTGGGATAGCACTTCCACCCAAACCGTTTCACGCCTTTTACAGATAGACTTTGAGGGTCGTGTTGGCAAGACGCCATATTTCCTTTCTCGCTAAGACTTGGGAGAGAGGCGAGATCAAAGACCTGAATTCAGTACCGTTTGAGGTGGCAATGCGACAAGACGTTATATTTATCTCCTCATCTCTAGCAATGGCTCGGCGAGACGAGATGGAACTCACGGACTTAATTCCGTTTCTATAGTATTTTCGGGTATTTTCTAGAGTATCCAACAGAAGAAAAAAAGGGGTGAAAAAATATTCAACAAATAACTGTTACCACAAGCAAGAACGGTTACTTTTCTACCTACCTGCCTAATTTTGTGTTATAAAGTATTTTAAAGCGCTTTTATTTACATGTTTTATCGCTCCCTTCGGAATCTTTTAATTCAAAAATTTCGCCGGAAGTTTCCATGTGAAAACGCGAGGTCGTTAAAAACAACTCCAAAAAATTGATTTAAAAAAAAAATACAGGTAATAAAAATATACAGTTCGGTTGAACATTAAATTTTCGCCCGAATGGTGACAGTTAATAGATGTATTTCTGTTTAAAATTTTTGAGCGATTTTCGACGCACACGTGGTTTCGCACTCGACGCCATCTTGAATATGTAGGTTTTACAACGCTTTGAAGTCATCGATAAAATATGGAAATAAAAGCGCTTAAAAATAATTTAAAACACAAAAAATAGGCAGGTAGGTAGAAAAGTAACGTTGTCTATGATAACTTTTTTTTTTTTTTAATATATATATTTAAATCTTTTTTCTTCTATTGGATACTCTAGGAAACCCGTATTTTCTTTACCCCCTCTTCAGGAGGTTAGACAAGGTTAGGTGTGGGTTTAAAAAGCTAGCACACAAGAGTTAGCATGCCCTGGCTTACAAAACATGCCTGAGCATCCTCAGCGGGGTGCCTCAGGCGATTAGCAATAAACTAACCCCTTCTCAAAGAGAAGGTAAAGCCTGGGAGGGTGGTGGACCTCCTGAGACTGAACAGGACGATACCTCAGCCCGACAGTAATAAAGTCACTGTCGGACTGATTGTCGAGGACGTATCGTGTGTGTGTGTGTGCAACCTATTTTTCATTCCCGTTTTCATAACTCTTTTCGGACAAGGTTTTGTGCTGATGACACCCTTTGAATACATCAAATTTTAGGAAAGAAGTTTGTCCTTTAGCAAAAAAATTAGTGACCCTTTTTCTTCATAGCAAACGAGGCCAGTAGGATGGATACCGACGCAGCAACCCTACTACAAAATAGTGAATCTCTCTAATATATATATCTCATACATATCTATATATCTCATACATATCTATATATCTATCTATCTATATATCTCATACATATCTATATATCTATCTATCTATATATCTCATACATATCTATATATCTATCTATCTATATATCTCATACATATCTATATATCTATCTATCTATATATCTCATACATATCTATATATCTATCTATCTATATATCTCATACATATCTATATATCTATCTATATATCTCATACATATCTATATACATATCTATATATCTCATACATATCTATATATCTCATACATATCTATATATCTCATACATATCTATATATCTCATACATATCTATATATCTCATACATATCTATATATCTCATACATATCTATATATCTCATACATATCTATATATCTCATACATATCTATATATCTCATACATATCTATATATCTATCTATCTATATATCTCATACATATCTATATATCTATCTATCTATATATCTCATACATATCTATATATCTATCTATATATCTATATATCTATCTATATATCTAATACATATCTATATATCTATCTATCTATATATCTAATACATATCTATCTATCTATATATCTATCTATATATATCTATATATATATATATATATATCTATATATATATACATATATATCTCATATCTTTCTCTCTCTCGTATATATATATATATATATATATATATATATCTCCAACTTAGTTTTAAAAAAAAAATACTCTCTATCTTAAAAAATACGTTTAGCTTTTGGAAAATGCCCCGTTACAAAAGTAGCAGCATTTATTCTAATTACATATTCAGGACAAAATAAGATTACAAAAAAGATAAATAAATAACATAAGTCAATCGTGATACTGCATACATCCACCTAACAACGTAAGGAGTTAGCCAGTCTTATATGTATGAAGTATTCCTAAAATTATACCATAGAAACGTTGATAACTCAAAAACTATTTATCTGATCAGGTTGAAATATTGCATGGTGGTTACTGTTGTGAAAGAGCATCAGATCCATTTTATATAAATAGATTTTGTCCGTCTGTCAGTCATAATTTTTTTGAACATAATACATTGCAAAATTTATCTCATTTCGAAATATCAGAAATGTAAACTACTTTATAAAATGGAGAATATTGCATTAATAGTAAATAATAAATTCACAACAAATAAAGCAGATGTCATGACCGGAAACCGAAACCGAACCCTTAAGATCTTCAGTTTGAGGTTCTACCAACTGACCTATTTGAGCGTTCTTATAAATAGAACTTAAAACATTACCTTAACAAAATAATTATAGCTTTGGCGTGACGTCATAGATTTATGATTTACGTCATGTTTCAAACCATGAATTCAAACATGTTATAATAAAAAATAAATAAATGAATGGGTAAACATTATCAATAGCGTGGCAAATTGTTTTAATAGCACAAAACAATTTATTTTGCTTTAACTACGTATTGTATATAGTTCTTAAACACTTATATAATCTTCCCAGCCTAGCAAATATATGCTCCCTCCGGTCGCACACATATTTGCTAGTTTCTTAAAATTTAGAACTCCTTTCTTTAAATTAATGTCTGTTTTAACCAATTTGTCTTTCAATATTTGAATTCTTTTTGTAATTGTCACATTTTAAATTGTAATTCATTTGTTTGCTGATATTTTGCTTTAACTCCGTATTGGCGTTAAAAAACTATTTCATATGTACTCGTATTTGAGCTCGTAGTGCCCATAATTCTAGTGCATCGAAAGTTGAAATTCCGTCAAAATGTCGATGATGACCGAACTTTTAAAGGTCAGCTGGTCATATAAGATGCGAGGCTTCATCGGCTACAAAATGGTTAAGCAGCGAATCTCTGCGATGAACAGAATCGAAGTTTTCGCCAAAAGTGACTTT
>CAUVYP010000081.1:140000-150000 GCA_963556195.1 Sepiola atlantica | reverse complement strand
CTAAATCAAAACGTATTTAAGAAAAAAAAATCATTGAATATAATGGTTTTATATAGGGGCATGCAATTTTTCGAATTTTTTTTTCAGTTAAAATCAATTAAGATTCAATATTTTTTATTTTAATAAGTATCATCAGTAAAAAAGCAAAATAATATTACATTAAATTAATTTTTGATTCATGTAAAAATCATAAAAATGCATTTTTTTAACTCCCATAGTGTAAAGACCTTTTTTTTTAATTAAAAATTCTAAAAGCCTTTAATAATTATAAATAGTTACAATATATTCAGACAACGAATGGATAAGACCATGAAACTGCAGTAAGTCTTCAGATACATGTATTATTATTGTTCACACACAAGGAGCAGAGGAGCGATTCTTGGATTAAAAAAAAGATACAGCTGAAGATCTAGCTGGAAGACGGGAGGAAACTTTAACGACTCAAGAAAACTTGGATGTAAGCCATCAACAAGGACCTTTGACAATAGAATTTGAACAAAATCGATCCTCAAGACCACCAAACCTGGAAACTAGGATTGCTGGCACCAACCTTAAACTTGATATTAAAGGGAAAAAATAAAACAACATTTCTAAAATTTCTGCTATTTCTTATTTGTCTCTGCCCCTTGGATGATTTCATCATAAGACCTTTGTGAGGTTGGAGTCTGACATTTATTCATTGTGGTATGAAAGTTAACCGATGTTAGGTTGCAGTCGGATATAGTTATAAAAAGAAAGTATGCAGTAAGAATTGGAATTGCTGTTATATAGAACACAGTATTCGAGTCCTGAAACAATTGACACAACTCGTTAGTTCGGTCATATTGAGAGGAGCGATTCTTGAATGAAAACAAAAATGCAGAGATCTTGAGTACAGGAAGAAAGTGAGACGACCCAAGAAAACTTGGATGTAAGCCACCAACAAGGATCTTAAACAATGGAATTTAAACAAAATCGATCCTCAAGACGGTCAAGCTTGGAGACTGGGATTGCAAGCTATCAAAAAAACGTCAGACTTTGACCAAGAGAAATAAAGATAAGAGTGGATGATGAATATGATAATGATGACACGCACAATAAGAAGAAGCAACAACAGTCATTAATATGGCAGGGTTGTGGCAACGGGTAGTGTCAGAGCAATGTCGTCAGGAACTCTGGTTCTTAGCAGGGCCACCCAAGACAGATGTGTCTAACACCGAGCAGTATTAGGGCAGCAGCCCAACTAAAGGAGCTCTGGTGAAATCCAAAGTCGTCTGCACCGGGATCCGGTAGCCTCTGGTCGTTCTCACTGATGTGTCTGTTGACATTCTACAGCAAACAAAGACATTGTCATTTATCGCCACTCAATGCCTATAGATGATGACCTTCCTCGACAACTTGGAGAAACCGTTGGTCCTTGTTGAACTCTGTGTCGGGGTTACTTCAGGAATATGAAGTACTCCAAATCTGCTAGAAGGATCTCCATCAAAAGCAGACGTTATCGACATCTCCATGTTACACGCTACATTCAAGTCCAACTCATTCAATGGCAACAACAGCAACACTTCTCTAAAGTCCAACCCTTCCTCACTGTGGTAAGGGCAATGTTGTAGCGTCATAGCTACCCAGCTAATAGGGCTCTGGCGAAAATCCAGGAGGCGTTGGCATTAGGATCTGTACGTGGCAAGCAAAGAAGTATCAGGTGCAGAATCGCAAATCAATGGACAACGTTGCTCCTGCGCTATTCCTTGGTGTGTTCTGTGCCAAACCTTTCCCAACTTCGCATGCAACCAATAAGCCTAAATACTAGTGGTTGTGTTAATGAAAAGGTTAAAAGTCGGAGGGGGTTGCACTGAAGGGAAGTTACGCAAATCACATGATTTCCGGGTGGGGTCCTCTTTTTCCTTGGGCTTAGCCAGCAGTGACTTGAACGAGAAAAGACATGGGGACGGCAGGCGAAGGGCGACAATGTTGAGAAATTTATTTATAAGCATCTCATATCTCTCACATATGCAAACATTACCGATGAGTGTATAAAGTATAAAGTCCTTTACGTACGAGAATTGATCGCCTTCGTGTACGCCATCATAGTGGTGACCCCCTCCCCCCCCCCCCCCCCCCCGGTATCTTTTCGTTTGTAGATACAAAACCACGCCGACAATTGTCGGTTAATTTATAAACAAAGGTTTATTCAAAGTTATTATTTGAATAAACCTTTGTTTATAAACTAACCAACAATTGTCGGCGTGGTTTTGTATCAACAAACAAAATAAACCCGGGCTCACCACTATAGTGGCGCCAACGAAGGCAAGCAATTCTCGTGCGTAAAGGACTTTATACTTTATACACCCATCGGTAATGTTTAGTTTGTTTTTGTTTTACGGCATATCCACCCTTTTCGGGTTATTTAATGCCGAATCCGGTCATTTTGGTGAAAGCTTTTATGCTTCAAGTTCTTTATATCTTCAAATATTTATTCATGATGTTTCGTTTGGTTGTTTTGTAGAGGAAATGTTTTTGTTTTTAGCTTTCCAGAACATGATTGATTTTTGCAAAGGGACAGGAAAAAACAATAACATCAATGGTCAGTGCATTTTAAGTCAGGAACCACCCATCGGTAAGAGGGTGTATATAACACTTGGTGTTGGGGGTGGGGGTAAAAACCTGCATGCAAACTTGCAGGTTAGCGAATCGCTGTGACCAACGAGGAGGATTTTATGTAGACCAGACAAACCTGAGGCACGATATCCTTGAGCTCTATGCAGAAGTCCGACTTGTTTAACAACAGCAACAACACAAATGCGTAGAATCTATAATTATGTTTCGTCTGTAAAACTATCAAATGAAACATTCTGAAATTGATTTGTTTTTGTTACGTGCAGAGCAGAAGAGATACGGGATAAATCTTTCTGCAGACAAAAGACACAAGTTTGTAATGTGTAAATCAACTCCACAAGGTTTGGAAGATCAATGGACATGGTGTATTAGATTGCTACAAGTAATCACTCAGTAATAATAACTGAGAAATGTCTCTGCAACCATTTATCCTGTGTTTTTCTCGCCTCTATGTGACTTACGTCGTTAATTTTATTTTTTAAAGTTATAGATAAGACATTAATAAATAAGCCTAACTAATAAGACAACAACTTTTAGGCAAAATTCGACTTAATTCATCAACAGTCTCCTTTTTCCAATGCTTCTCGAATACTTTTGTCTTTCTTGTAGAATGATCTGTCGATGTTCTTCCAATATGTGATCTAGGGAATGGTATGATTCTTTTTTTTTTTTTTTTTTTTTTTTAAATCGCTCCAGACAAGACATGAAGCCACTTCATGTAAGGAGCTAACAAGAACTAAAGATGATTATCGCAAAGACATGAGATGCCTATTGCCTTAGTCTTGAAAAGACCAAGGTTATAGGTAGGAGGAAAACAGTCAATTTCTCCTTAAGAACAGAGCCATCCATGAGAATCTCTGGAAGAAAAGGGACACGCCTACGATTGAAAGACACGAGCTAAGTCTTAACTGGATTAAATTTTATACCCCAATCTACAACTGAACCCAGGTCAATTTCTAGATGAGCTGCATATTTCAATTGATTTATCGAGTTTACATTTCAATGTGATCTACCCATTAACCCTAACCCGTCGTTAAGGTTAATGGGTAGATCACATATAGGAACGTAAACAACAAGGTAGATTATAGATTGGAAGATCACCGATTTGTCTTTGGCGTCAAAATAAGCCTCAGTTTCCGATATCACTTCTTCATTGTTGCCAAATCTTTTTCGCCTGGAGCATTCTTTTGAGGTCTGCAAACAGCCAGTAGTAGTCGCTGGGGGCCAGATCTGGAGAATAGGATGGGTGTGAAAGTCATTCCAAGTGCAATTCATGTAGTTTTATTTTGTTGATTTTTTATGGAAATCGCTCCAGACAAGGCACGAAGCCACTTGATGTAAGAAGCTAAGAAAAAAAAAAAAGAAGCTATTTCAAGGTAAAAAAACTAGCCAACGATAAGTGTTAGATGGATAGATTCCGACCCAGAAAACAGCAATTCTTGCCTCTTTGATGGAAACATCGCTCATGGAATGTAATGACTAACGGACAAAATAAGGGAAGCGAGAGTTACAAGGCTGCCGAAAGTAAACCCAAGGTCCATTTTTAACTCTCCTAGTTTTGCCATTGTTGCGATCAACTTGTAACACGGTGCATTGTCTTGGTGAAAGAATACTTTTTCTTCCTTATTTATGGCCTTTTGTTGGCAATTTCTTCCTTCAAGTGCACAAATAAAATATATAATATTTACTATTAATGGTTCTTCCTTTCTCAAGGTAATCGATGAACAAAATACCTTGCGCAGCCAATAACCTTGCGTCTTTGGACTGCTTTCACCTGCTGCTGTGCATTCAGCTGACTGCTGATTTGACTTGAGTCAAGTAGTAGATCCACGTTTCATCCATTGTCGCATATTGATGCAAAAACTCCTTTTTGTTACATTGAAATAGTTGCAAACAACACACTGAATTGCCGACATGTTGTTTTTGATAGACTGTGAGCAAACGCAGCACCCACTTTGAACACAGCTTTCTCATTGACTTCTGTTCATGCAAAATGGTGAATACACTGCCTTCTGATATCTTCAACTCTTCTGATATATCACGCAACTGCAATTTATGATCTGCTAAAACGAGTTCATGGACTTTTTGATGTTTTCTGGGACAACTACCAGCATCATTTGTGTCTGTATGACCATGTTTAAAGTCAGCATACCACCTTTTAACCGTTGTTTCCGACGGAACAGAGTCCGAATAAAACTTATCAAGACATTGCTTTGCTTGAACAGTATTTTTCCCCATCAAAAACTAATGTTCTAACACACGAAATTCAGATATTTCCCTTTTTGGGAAAATTTGCAACAGTAGCTTCATTTAAATAACTGTATTTGTAAACTAATAATCCAATCGGACTAAAATTTTGACACGTGTCATTTGAAGGTTAGTACTTTATAAAAATCATGTTTGTTTTTGTTTTGTTTTTTATTAGTGGTGCTATCTACATGCCATGCCTGGGTTGAGTGATCTGTTATATATTTCTATGAACAAGCTTATCTCTTAACTAATGAATGGATCATTATGAATTTTGAGATATATATTCTATGCAACACGGTGAGTATTTATTTATCTCCTCTCCAGGAGGTTAGGCACAAGGCCAGTTTTATCTTACTCCCACAAGGTAAGATGTGACCCAAGGTCGGGTTGGGAAAGTGGGACTTGAAAAGCCAGCGCCCGAGAAGGTGAGCGCTCTGGCCATTAAAAATTACCTGGGCAGCCCCGTCGGCATTCCCCGGTAGGGGCGCCTCAGGCAGTAAGCTAAAAACTTACTCCTCCCCAAAGAGGGAAGGCAAAGCCTGGGAGGGTGGACCTCCTAGAACTGCACAGGACAGACCCATAGAACGGCGTCATCAAGCCCCGAAGGTCAAGACGATACCGGTCTATAGTGTGTAGTATCCACCGGAACAGATACTACACTTTGATCTTGGCCATGAGTAACATGGACACATTTTTATTTTTACGGGTTCATGCATATAAAGTTAGTTATGTGTGTATATATATATATATATATATATATATATATATATACACACACACACTTTATTATACACGATAAACTCCTAAACTAATGAAACTATCATTATGAATTTTGGAATACAGCTGCAAGGCGTAAAAGTGGGTATGTGGGGTATATTTAGTTTAATTTAGTTCCCCGGAAAAGGAGGCAAAGAGGGGGTGGAAGTCCTTCATGAAAATTCAGATATCTCTAATTTGTGTGAAATTTTAGCAATAGGTATTAGACATTTATCAATAAATATTCCCGAAATTTCAGTTTCTTTAAGCTTTTTAGGAGCATAATGAGTACAACCTCACATTTGAAAATTCAAACTTTTCATATTTACATTAAATTTGATCTATTAGACACCATTTAAGCAAGATTCCCTGAATTTTAATCGTTTCTTAAGACCCTTTAAGCTTAAGCCTTAAATTTTAGACATTTTCTAGAGTCAAAATGATGTAATGGATTTTGATCAACATTGGTATAAATATTATAGCATTAGGTTAAGTATTATTTTCATTATATCTTGATTTTAATCTTCATAAGGAGACATAAAAGTGGTGCAAAACTCTTCCGTTTGGCGTATTCATTTTACCCCTTCTGGGACGGGTATTATAGTTATTTATAAATTCAAGAATTTTAAAGAGATAGAAAGTCTTTATGGAATTTAAATGTCAACATTAAAGATATTTTATTTTTTTTGGTTTTTAAATAACATGCTTACATTGAATTATCTTTCAAAAAATGTAAACATTTTTTTACAAGAAATTGATCAAGTAAAAAGAGAAAAAGGCCGATGGCAGCACTTCGAAGAGCATTAGTGATAAAGATCTTTCTGATTCTTTCTCTCTCTTATGACCTGGAACACATGGTGCAATGGGGAAAAGTGTCTGGTTACTTTTAATACATCTAAAACCAAGCTTCTCTCCTTTCACCACCAACGATCGGATCCTCACTTTTCCTCAGCCCCTTGAGGAAGCCACCTGTTTTGATAAGCTTCTAGATCTGAAGTGGAAGACTTGCATCAAATTTGTTGCTACGGTCGTTGGAAAAATGCACAGTGCGCCCAGAATGCCAAATATGGGAATAAATTCAATATCTTGACTAAAAATGATCGTCTGATAGTGGTTGATAGCTCGTTAGAAGTGGAATGGGATTCTCTTGGTGATAGAAAAAGAAAAATTTTTTAAATTTCAATTTTTTGGCATCTGGACCTAAATTACCATATTTGGTCATATTGGGAAAAAAGAAATCAGTTTTGGGCATAGTTTGGTTTAAAATGATCGTCTGGTAGTGGGTGATGGATCGTTAGAAGCGGAATGGAATTCTCTTGTGATAGAAAAAGAAAAAAAAAATCAATAATTCTCAATTGTTTGGGGTCTAGGCCCAAATTACCTTATTTGGGCATATCGGGCCAAAATCACTGTTTTGGTCATATCCCTGCTAAAAATTATCGTCTGACAGTGGTTGAGCGCTCGTTAGAAGCGGAATGGAACTGTCTTGGTGATAGAAAAATGAACAAATTAAAAAAATTCTCAATTTTTTGGGGCCTTGGCCCAAATTACCATATTTTGGCATTTTGGATTAAAAATACCTGTTTTGACAATCTAGACATAAAATGATCTGATAGTGGTTGAGGGCTTGCTGGAAGCATATTGGCAAGTCGCTTCTGGTGGAAAAAAAAACAAACAGGCACAAATTACCATATTTGGTCATTTTGGGCCAAATACACCTTTTTGGACTTATCTAGACATAAAATGATTTTCTGACTGCTTGATGGCTCCTTGGAAACATATCAGCAAGTTGCTTCTAATAAAATGACAAAATTCAAAAATCAATTGGTGTATCAAATAGAGAATATATAAAGTTAAAATATTAACTGACAAGGTTCATATAAAATTGAAATGTGGGCATACTATAGGCATTGCATTATAATGGTTTCATTATCTTGTTGCTGAAATGAAACACAAACTGTTTTGTTGAAGTAATGACATCATCCTTTTATCAATTATTATAGTGGACATTGTATGCAAAACAGAATGTTCGATGGTGGATGGCAAAATGGTCTCACTTTTTCAAGGAGATAGTGGAGCCTTCTGTCACCTTTGTTGTGCTACACGTCAATCTGCCAACGACCCTTCTGTAATCGAGAATGGCTTCGAGATTACAAAAGACTATGCTTCCACTCAAAAATCGTGGGATCAGCTCGTAGTGAATGAGATAATCTACACCAGTCAGGAAAGACAAGGACAGTGTCATAACAACATAGTGAAGGCAGATTTGCATTGTTGCTCTGTTCTTCACTTCAAATTGCGTTCATTGGACTTTGCTCAGAAGATACTGTATCGTTTGTTCTGTGGACAGAAAGACTGGAGGAAGGATGGAATAACTTTGTATATGATGCGGATCCTCAACAATGCAAAAAAAGAATGTATCGATGCGATCCTAAAAAGCACCGGTATGTTAATGGATTCACCATGTGCAAATGGAGGAAATACAAACAATGGTCCACTTTGCAACAGATTTTTCAGCCTTCAAAATCGCTTTCATGTATGTTCTCTCATCCGTAACAGGGTCGATCGCAAAAATTTTGAAACATTCATGAGTAACACCAACATCATCCTGACTATCACCCAGTCTGTCAAAAACAAACGTGTGCATGTGGAAGCATTGAAAACCTTGGGCATCGAGATAATGCTTCATCTCAGAACTGCCTTTGTCGATGAGAAGGATAAACCATGGATTATGATAATCCCGAGCTACCACCAAATGTGTGCCCATAATTGGGAGATGTTCAAGTGGAATGACGGTTACTCAATAGCAAAATGGAGTGAAAGTCCAGTAGAGTCTTGGAACAAGCATGTTCGGTCTTTCCAAAGTGGTCCAGCTGCACGGTCTTGGCAACTGTCCATCAAAGACAATATTCATGATATACTTCGACGAATGTTAATAATGTAGCACTCTGAAATCGCTTCACGACGCCCCCGACCTCACTGTAATATTTGTGGTGAAACTGGACACACAGCAAGGTCAAGCAGACATATCAAGGCGTCTGCTTCAACTATGGAACAAGCTCAAATACATTCATTGTATTATTGACAAGTTTACTTTTGTTTGTTCATTCATTGAACATTTTCAGTGTAATTTTACTTAAATACTGGAAATTTTCCATGAAAAATACAAATTATTTTAGAACAAATACTGTGTTTGACCCCTTAATACCTTTTGATTGGTCTCTTTTTAATGATAATATGTATAAAATCTATTTTGTAGTACACCAGTTTTCAAAAATTATCATTTTTCTGAAAGATTTGGGGAAAATTGACGGGAATTATGTGTTCTGAATAACTTACCCCTATTCGACTTCAAGTTAAATTTTTCAAAATTGAATGCAATTAAAGGCTTTTCCTTTCTACATATTCAGAAAGGGGATAAAAAAATGTTTTCATATAGATGGATACATAATTTTTCCATTTTGTTTCTGAAAAAATGTTGAAGGTTTGAAAATTGACCATTTTCGACAAAATTTTACTTAAATACCGGAAAAACGATTAACTGACCAGTTTACAAAAAAGGCCGACTTTAAGTTGCTCTCAAATTTCAACCGTTTAATATTTTAACCTCTGGTTTTTTTGCATTGTACTCCCTGGACTTTGTAGTTTTGGAAAACATAAGAAAATAGTATTTTATTGAACATTCCAAAATTAATAAATTCCCAGTCTGGACACACTGTGAAATGGTTGGACCATTCTACCGCTCCAGAAAGTATCTCACTCCTGATGCAATCCTGTACCTGTATAAGAGCCAGATACGGCCTAAGATGGAGTACTGCTGCCACATCTTGGGAGGTGCCACGCAGACCACTCTTTCCAGTCTTGACAGAGTAAAAAATTGAATTCGAACTCTCGTGAGGGATGTCCTTTTCTCTTCCTTACAATCTTTCTCACAGAAGAGACATTGCTAGTCTCTCTCTATTCTATCGTTATTTTCATGGTAGGTGCTTTACTGAGCTCCAATCTCTGGTTCCCCCTGTAAAACATTCACAGCAATAAATTACACGAAAATGAAAGTTAAGACTCCCGTGCAACGCCGGGTAGGGACAGCTAGCATATCTGGTCAAGCACATACTGATTTAATGCTTCGTCCTGGTTCAACAAACTACAGATGTACTTTGAACTTTTTACTACTGCACAGACGGCACATGCCGTTAAAGGTTTTTCTTTCCTTCCTCGCTTACACAAATGTCAACCTTTTCGTTTGCTGTCTCATTTTTATTTATTCATAAAAGGTAAATAAATAAAAAATTTAAAAAAGAAAGCAAAACTTGTTTAAAATCGCCATTATACAATTTCACCGGCAACAAATCCTATTTTCGTTTAAAGTCTCACAGTGGGAATTTTTTTTATTATTATT
>CAUVYP010000081.1:92500-132500 GCA_963556195.1 Sepiola atlantica | reverse complement strand
GATAAATAAATAAAAATAAGCAATTGAATTATGTGAAAGTATGAAATAAAAACACTTTGGCTTTTTTTTTTTATATCATTTTAAAACAAATAAGCAATTTTGATCGTTGTTTGATTAACTTATTTTGCTTTTGCGAAACAACAACAAAAAGTCCGTCATTTCTTTTTACAATAGGTTTTGTTAAAACAATAATACTTTCTCCCAGGTCGATTTAAAAAAAAATATTTTTTTTTTATTTTTTACCTTGACTTATATTCTGGGAAAGTCATGAAAAAAAAACACAGTCCAAACAATAACTGAACGCTTATTTAAAAAAAAAAAACTTTGATTATTTAAAATAAGATTAAAATAAAAATAGAGAATCCTATGTAAAATAAAACAATTATTAGGACGGAGTATATAAAAAAAGTTATTAACAAAACAAACAACTGACGCGCACCTTGTTCTCGCGGCGATTAATTAAATAATAATTAATTACGATTTATTTTAATTCTTTTAACCATTACAGAAATTAAAGTTTCCATTAAAAAAAAAATACACATTGTATTAATTGTCAAATTGCTTTGGAAATTAATTTCAATATATATTTTGTTTTGTTTTGTGTTTTATTGTTTTGCTATCACAGAAAAAGCATCAAGCGTTTAAGTAATTTTAAATTGTTAAAATAAATAACACTTAGAAATAACAAGATGATAGCTTTATTCATGATCAATTTCGAAAACATTTACAAACATTAGGAGAAAATAATTAAAGTGTTTCTTTTGTGCACAATGGCCAGGAATAATTGAAATTAAACATTTTTTTGTTGTTGTTATTGTTTTTTTTAATTCAATTACCAAGCAAAATAAACATTACCAAACAAAATATGCCAAAAAGCAAAATAAATAAATAACATTTCTCAATATTTTATATTTTTTTAGTTTACAAATATTTTTTTAAACTTAAATTGGTGTAAAATAAAAAAGCAATTTCTACTTTTTTCTTTGAAAAAAAAAAGAACATTTTTACACGTGTAATTTTTTTTTTTTTGAAGATTTAGCCTTTAGACGAGAAGCAGAGTGTAGTATCTGTTCTGATACTATACTTCATTTTTTCTATCAGTTTCTATCAGTCATGGCAATTTTAATTTTCCTCCTAATCCAGTATGCCTTTTCTGAGGGAGCTGGATTTTTCCATACATTAAAAAACCGACATTTGTGTCTAACTCTGCCCTCGTGGGGAGGCAAGTAAATAGAGGACTTCATGTTAAAATTTGGTTAATTTGTAGTAAAATTAACCTAAAATTTAAATATATAAATCGTTGTATTAAATAAAGCCATCAGACAAGATTTCGTGTGTGTTTCTCGTCTCTATGTAACTTCAATAGATACACATCGAATCATTATTTTTATTTACTATTAATCGAATTACAATCGAACATTTATTGAAAACTAAAATAAGGGAAAATCAAAACGAATTAAAAAAAAAATTTATTTAAAAATGTAAACATGGCTACATTTTGAATTATGTTGTTCTTGGCCTCCGGGATGAATCAAGATGTATCTGTTCTGTGCTCGATTGAAATCCTTCTTGACTGAGGCAATTTTTATTTTGTCCCATCCAGTTCCCCTTTTATGGAGTTAGATACCTCCCCCACACACATAAAAACGACCAAGTGTCTAATTTACCCTCGTGGGGAAGCAAGTAAATGAGAACTATATTTTGAATTCTTTTTCCGAGAAATACCGGGTAGATACAACTGGTATGAAAGAGACTTTTATTTTTTTATTTTTTTTTCATTTTTACATACAAACATTTAAGTAAATGTGTCGTTTCTTACTCCAAATGGCGAACAACTCTGCAGTCAACGAAGCGTCTGCTAATTTCTATCCTCACAAATGAGTAAGTAAACACAAATAAATTGTTTTTGACGAATTTAAAATTTATCGTAAATTATTTTGTAAGGAAATACAGTTGGTGAATTAGTCCAAAACAATTTATTTAGATTTACTTACTTATTTGTGAGGACGGAAATTAGCAAACGCTTCATTCGCGTCAGAGTTGTCCGCCATTTTGAGTAAGAAACGACAAATTTACCAACATTTAAATAGTAAATATTGTGTTGAAATTAAACAACATTCAATTTTAGCAGTGGTAGGTACACACATTGTTTTGTAACAGTAGTAATAAGTATGTTGTAATTTCTATTTAAAGCACATTTTTTCTTTAAGTAATTTTACCCAAAAATATGAGATTCTACTCTTTTTATTAGGCGATTACATGTGAACATCCTGAAAACTTGACAGAAAGAAGAAAAAAAATTTAGAGTGGGGATCATTAGTTTGGTATATAAATTTAACGTAAAATGGTCCATTTCCGGATGACTCGACTTGAAAACAGCTAATGAAATCTCTTTACCACTAACCTTAAGTCCGAGTGGCAAGGTCGTAAAATCATGTAATCGCCCCCCCCCCCCAAAGTAGACGCCCCCTTTAAAAAAAACAAAAAAACACAGGATTTATCTCTCATAGAAAAAGAAAAATAATTGCCCTAAAACAGGAATCATTTTACATTTCATTTATATACGAAACTGATCTCCCGCTCTAAATTCTAAACCATTTTTTTTCTTTCCTACTAGTTTTTCAGGAAAAAAAATCGGGTTTGCTTCTGTTTTTTTTGGGGGGGGGGGGGGTAGCGGAGGGTGTTAATCTACAATAATGCAAAAAAAAAAGTTTACTTTACATAGATTTGAATTTTAAAGAGTTAAAGTTATATAGGCCTATGTGTGTGTGTGTGTGTGTGTAAACACTTAAAAATTAAACGTTACTATTGACGACAAATTATTTTTAAAGGAATTACAGTTTGGGAATTTAATCAAAAACAATTTATTTTCATTTATCTACCGATTTGTGACCTATTTGCGTTAAAATGTCAATCTTTAATATAAGTTCCGTAACTATTGATTCTGAGTTGAGTAATAAGGGGTCAAGCATCTTGTTTGTTGACATAAAGTAAGGTACCAGACTACTTATTACATCACTCACAACCAATAATTACGGAACTTAAAATGCGTATAACTTCTATTAAATATAGTTTGTTTTTATAACGCAAATACGCCACAAATGAGTAGGCAAACAAAAATAAATTGTTTTTGTCTAATTTCCCAACTGCATTTCCTTTAAAAAAATTATGTCACCAATAGTAGAGTTTACCAACATTTAAAAGTTTAAATAGTAAATATTGGGTGCTTCTACAGAATTTGAACCGAATCGAATAAACTTCTTTTGCGGAACAAAACCTAAAACATGGCTTAGGATGAGATTAGGGTTAGTGTTCGGTTCAAATTTTGTGGAAGTACCAAATATTGTTTTGAAATTAAACAGCGTCCAACTTTGACAATTTTGTTTTGCAATAGAATAAGTATAGTTTCTATTTAAAACATATTTGCTCTTTTGGTAAATTAGTCGCTTCCCAGTCAAAATGGCAGACAATGAATCGGTTGCAATTTTGTGATTTTATTCCCGACCTCACAAATGAGTAAGTAAACCCAAATAAATTGTTTTGGACTAATTTCCCAACTGTATTTCCTTTAAAATAATTTAAGGTAAATTTGAAATTAGTTCAAAACAATTAATTTGGGTTTACTTACTCATTTGTGAGGTAGGAAAATTGCAGCCGGTTCCTTGTCCACAATTTTGGCTGAGAAACAACTAATTTACCCTTCTTTTCTATCCTGAAAATGAAAAAAATAAAAGTTATATATATATGTATACTTACATTGTCTAGGCATTCCTGTCCATTAGCTTTCTGGTCGAGTTCGACCTTATGAATAACACCGTTTGCTTGGGACACCAAACAAATAATCTTCATTTTTGATCCTGTATATTTTTATTAGTAGTTTCTTTTTTGTGTGTTAGTTTTACTTATTGCAAAAGTATATGATTTTTTTTAGGTAAACATTAAAAAAAAAAACAACTACGTCCGTTCGGCGTTGAAATATATACAAAAATAAGACAGAATAAATGAGAAGTATTTATGTTTCTTGTTTTGTTTTTTTTGCAATTTTAAATATATATATAAAATATGTATATATTTAAATGCCTAAGGCCTCCGATGGCTTTCTAAAAAAAAAAAGAAAAAAAAGGGACCCAAGTATCGCATCAGCTGTTTATGAGTCCAGCCACCGGCGCGCAACCACACTGAAAAGTTCAGTGGAAAGTCATCTCATTATATCAAGGTAACTAGCCAATCAGCAGGCGTCTTAGAAAGCGAGGCAGACATGTTTGTTTGTTTGTTTCCGCCTTTGTTATTGTTTAATCTATCGACATATATATATATATATATATATATATATATATATATATATATATATATATATATATATCAGGACCGGCGGGACAGTTATAAAAGTGGGTGAGGGGGGGGGACTCTCCTAAAAAGTATGTGTGGGGGGGGGGGTCCGGTTAAACACATGCATATATAACTTCATTATTGATGACCGTAAAGTGGGGGGGGAGTCAAAAAATGTGGGGGGGGGGACTCAAGCCCCCCCCCCCCGGTGCCGCCGTCTATGATATATACATACATACATACATACATACATACATACATACATACATACATACATACATACATACATACATACTCTACGGACGTTGTTATCTTACTTGTTAAATTTATTGTAATGAATACAATTAAGCACAGGGACATTAAATCGGAGGTGTTGTGAATCTGTTTTGTATGTTTGCTTGTATCTTGTCATCGTGCACACTAGATGACGTCACAAAAGTGAACTTATATCAATTGAGGTTCGCCTTGGCACAGTGCAGAGGTCTGGTGATGCCCGGAAGCAACTCTGATTTTATGCCCTAAAGACTCAGGTATAAGTCCTAGTACTGAGAAATATTATGAGAAAGGGTGATAGTTTGAATATGATTGGATTCAAGCAAGCAAAATCCACAGAGTTTTCATAATATACTAGAATACCCTTAACCTATTAGGTCAGTATTTCTTATATATCTATATTCATTCATTCATTTTGTATGAATCAAATGATTCTGTTTTGGCATGTGCTTCCCCGATATCTTTCGCGTTAGAATTCTTTTTTTTAGAAAGACATCGGGTACTTAAACGAGGGACCATCTAAAGTGAAAGTGTTTCTGTGGAACGAACTAGGTTCGAACTTTGCACACCTAGTTTGTCAGTCCGTGTCGTTAACCACTTAGCCACCGTCACCTCCCATATCTATATTATACTACTAAAATTCTGTTGTTAACTTTATCTTGTTTTTCTCCGAGCACAGTGGATGACCTCACAAAATGATGAAGTCATCCATCAAACCAAAGAGGGAGATCCTTTAGGACGTTTTATCTATACGAATTGTCTGGTATATTATTAAATATCCCCCCTTCGCCCCTGCTCTCTCTCTCTTTCTAACCCCCGCTCTCTCCCTTCCCTTCTCATGCTTTTTCTTTCTCCTCTCCCTCTCTCGTTCTTTCCCCCCTCTCTCTTCCCATCTCTCTTTTTTGTTTGTCTTTTAATGATTTACACTATTCGCAACCTCCCACTATTTCTCATATCATTCACCCTTTATTTATGTCACTTACCCTTTAGGACGTCATCCAGTGTGCACGGTGACGAGCAAGCAAGATAATAAGATCCACAGTTTTTATAGTATATACTCAACAACCCGTGACCGTTGAATTATATATATTATTAAATATCTAATTTTTTAACTTTGACATTAGTTGATAAAGTAGCAGCAGCAAGCAATTACGGCAGCTGCTGTTTTCAAACAAATATGCATATTACGGCTGCTTCTGTTTCTGCTGCTGCTACTTTCAAACAAATGGATACGTCCATAGTTTTTGGAAACTACCATTCATTGTTTATGACGTCACACTGCTTTTGGCAACTATCCCCACTCCTCTTAATGTAATGGCCTGTGTCTAATTGTATGCATTTAACAAGTAAGCAACATAATAACCCAGGAAGATCCACAGAGTTTTAGTAGTATACAAGACGACCTGTGACCCGTTAGATCAGTTTTTGTTATTTCCCCCATCTCTCTCTACCCCCCCCCCCCTGCTGTCGATGATAAACACTTCTTAGTGATGTCTTCCAATCTTGAGAGGTGTTGTACGAAGAGACAGCGCAGTGAATATTGTTATTTCATATCGACTCTTGATTGGACAGAATCTCCAATCGGCAGTTTCATTCGACCAATCAGAGAATTCTAGGGTGTACTATAAAAATCTAAACACACTACTTTTCTGTTCCTCTTTCAGAAACAACGCATGTGCGTACGTACAATCCAGCCTAGCCTCTTTGAGAGGAGGGGGAGGGGGGTGACAAAGGGCTCCTCAGCAAGCAACACACACATACAACAGCGAGAGACTTTCACAGACTACTAAACACAGTGCCACCATATACACACTGTTAACTGAACACTCTCGCACACAAGTTAGTACCTGCACTTTCTTACTAGCAAAATGAAGGCATGCTAAAATATACACATGCATGAAAATGTACATGGCGCCAGCCGAAATGAACACACAGACACTCTCTCACTAACAAAACAAAGGCACGCTATTACACAGACGTATCTTCATGCCTATTCATTTACACACGTAAACGCACACGGCGCTAGCCGAAACAAAAATTTGTACTTAATTTCTCCTTGTAGACAACACTTTCCTTTCTCCAGAACGTTCTCGGACTCTTTGAACCCTACATCCAAGCTTTACCAACCCTTCATTTTCTTTGTCACAGATGTTGTCTATACTAAATTAATATATTTTCGTCTATTTAAAATCCAATATCAAACCAGAAGACAACACTTTCCTCGAGACTCTTCGCTCTAAGCTTGGTATAAAAGAAATATCTGATGTCCTTAAGCTGGGAAGAATGAGATGGCTTGATCATGTCGAGCGAAGCTCCAGCTGGATCTCCCGGGTCAGAGAGATGTCCATCGCATCAAGTCGGCTGGTTGGAAGACCAAAGCTCTCTTGGGATGAGCTGTGTAAACACAACTGTGCGGCCCTGGGGGATTGCGAACTTTGGTCCTCGTGACCGCCGAGCCTGGAGAGAAAGACTTCGATCAAGACTGAGAGACAGGCCTCACCCTCTTATAGAGGACTAATCAAAGGCCTGTTAAAAATAAATCAGATGATGATGATGAATATACAACATATCGGATAGATAATTTAAGACGTAAATATCAATGATGGGACGATTAATCAAAATCGGGAATCGGAAATATCAGTACTTTTTGGGGTGTCGGAATCCGAAAAATTTAAGCCTAATTTCCGATACCAAAAACTATTCTTTAAAATTGTTTCGTTGTTTTTGTTTGTTTGTTTAAAAGTTAATTTTATATTGCTGGTACTATTAATGAAATGAGAAATATACATTACTTTTAAACTACCAGTAAAACTAACATCTATAGATCATAATAACATATAAATACAATGTAAATTTACTCGCTCCGCCAAGGCGGACGTTATATGTTTGGTCGAGTTTATTTGTCACTAGGTTTGTGTACAGCCTAGCGTCCACATCGCTTGACCAATCGTCACTAAACTTGGTCAAAATGTCGGTCATGGCCTAACTTAGAACTGATTTAATTTTGGGATATCTAGGTCAAACGTTAAGGTCATTTCGGTTCTGTTCATCTTAGAGACTCGCTACTTGACCTATATTGTAGCTAATGACGTCCCGCATCTTGTATGACCTTGATATATGACCTTGTATAACCTTGATATATGACCTTGTATAACCTTGATATATGACCTTGTATAACCTTGATATATGACCTTGTATAACCTTGATATATGACCTTGTATAACCTTGATATATGACCTTGTATAACCTTGATATATGACCTTGTATAACCTTGATATATGACCTTGTATAACCTTGATATATGACCTTGTATAACCTTGATATATGACCTTGTATAACCTTGATATATGACCTTGTATAACCTTGATATATGACCTTGTATGACCTTGATATATGACCTTGTATAACCTTGATATATGACCTTGAATAGATCGGTTGAAAATTTGACACAATTTCAACTTCCAATTTTTTCAAATTTTATGTATGAATCTGATGCTCTTTGATAACAGTAAACGCCATGCAAAATTTTAGCCTGATCAAATAGTTTTTGAGTTATCATGGCATAACTTCGGATATACTTCATACAATAGGGAGAAGTAAGGCTCAGATAAAACTATGGCTCATCCTTACGTTGTCAGACGGAGGTATACAGTTTCACTACTGGCTTATGTTCTTGTTTTACCTGTGTAAAAAAAAAAATGAAACTGCATAAATTGGCTAGGTTCAGTAAAAGTAACTGGTAAAGGAAACATGATAAGCATTGTTGCTTGCTTTTCTTGTTTCTTTTTTGTGAAACAGATTGTTGGTGTATGTATCTCTTTTATTTCAGTCCATGATGGGATGGAAGAAAAAGGACGATGTTACATTCTTACATTTATATCAACTTTATTAACTTCGTTAAACATTTAAATAATATAGTAGATGTTAGTAATAGAATTGTAAAAGTTGCATGCCAGATCTACTTTGTATGTACGCTCAATATCTTGCATTATGTTGAGTTGTGGTTACGCTTGGCACATGCGCAATCATGTCTGGACTTATATAATTGTGTAGGCGCAGGGACACAATTATATAAGCACAGACGCAACTTCAATTCTTGCTCAGAGAGTTGGTGCCAAAAACTCTTTTTATATTCCAGTGTTCCCTTTGAAAAATGTTGATTTAGGTTTTAGTGGAGATATTGGTGTTTTCCATAGAATATGGTGACCCTTGTCTTATTCAATATTCAATTCCAGTCAGATACGTCCAGACACGGCTAACTCTACCAAATGGCCTTCTTCATCCTGACATTCTTCAGATCAATCAACATAATCCACTAAAAAATATAAGTCCAAGAGTCTGGACGAGGAAAAAGGTTTGCGAGTCCATAATATGAAGGATAAATGTCCTGTTTGTAAGGAACAGAGAAGAGTTCATAACAGGAGAATGTTCTTAGGAGAAAGTCCGTACGTATGTAGGTATTAGTTAAAGGCAGGCTGAGTTCATATGTGGTTTGTAAGTATGCGTGTGTTGCAATGGTGTAAGTCCATGTGTGGCAGGTCAGTCCACGTGCGGAAAGGTCGCCATTGTTGGATATTGAAACCTTCTTGTCGGCGCCAGAGCCCGTGGCTCGGCAGGTTTTGGTTTGTTTCTCAAGAGAGAAGTGTTCTTTCTCTATTTCATATGTAATATTAAATTGATTTTAAAGCCAATACGTTCAGCATGTCATAATCTAAAAAAAAATAATACTTTTTTGAGCCACTATATATCATTCTTCCTAAAAAATTATATGGGTCGGGAAACAACACGTTTACCGTTAAAACATACTAGTTGCTATTTCCTTGTTAACATTTGACATAAAAGTTCGATTTTATATACGTTGAGAAATAAATAAGTTGTTTTTTTTATGACAAAAAATATACCATTTCCGTTTCAGGCCAAGAGATGATTTTATCCAAAATTTCAGCGAATACCGAGCGAAAGAGCCAAGAAAATTCAAGTATAACTGAACGCATTGGATACACTTTCTTTTTTAATAATAAAATAAAGTATCTGTTTTATGTTTCTGAATTTTTTAGATGAGGATTTATAATTTGAATAATTTGGATTATTCAGACTACTGTTCTCATCTTGGGTGTTATCATCACAATGTTTCGTCCGCTGTGTATCTTTTCGAACTCGGGAATATTTCTCTTGAACTCGGAAATCTGGACGGAATTTCGAACGGAACCCTTTATTTCATCCACGAGGGTAGCATGCTCTCGTTCTGTCAGCCATAACTGGGAGAAGTCTTCGTATCGCCCGCACCGAAAATTGAACCTCCAACCTTCAGATGACTATCACTTAGAACTGAATTTTTCTTAGTACTATATCCATGGGTCTTTGAGGATAGCTTTAGTATTAATTTTGTAATGTAATGTTAAAGTTTAAATTGTTTTCCTTGTAGAAATTAAGTAGATTCTTTTACTACGTAAGAATTTATAAGTCAAACTTGCAAATAAGATAAAGCATCACCTATCTCATTAAAGTTGAGCAAAGTATTATTATCTATATTTTGCTTTTCTTTTTACAGTAAAACAACAACAAAAACTACTATATATATATTGACAGTAGTAATAACTGGCCTAATCTTTATAATTAAAATAAAAACGTGAACATTATTTGATAGGGTGAAGGTACAAAATAGTTAATAAAACCCTCCCATATTTCATATTAAAAATGGATTTCTAAACAATAACCTTATTTACGAGGTCAGGGACATTACTTATTGAACATAAGTAATGTCCCTGACCTATTTCTCATAGCAGTAGATTAATGAAACTTGGCACAGTTATTAGTCTTTCTCTACATAGGAACCACCCAGAGCTATGCATTTCTCCCATCGTTTGATGCAGCTTTGGACACCGTTTTTGTAGAACACCCCAGGTTGGTCCTCCAACCACGTCATAACTTCAGAAATCAAGGTTGCATCATCTGGGAAACGCTTTCCTTTCAAAAACAACTTCATGGCTGGGAAGGGATGAAAGTCAGAGGGTGCAAGGTCAGGAGAGTAAGAGGGATGGGGGAGGATTTCATAGCCACATGCCCGTGCTTCTGATCTAGCGACATGCGAGTTGTGGACCAGAGTGTTGTCCTGCAGGAGGAGGATACCTTTGCTGATCTTGCCCCGCCTCTTGATTTTGATAGCTTCTCTTAATTTCATCAAAAGTGAATGGTAATAGGCTCCTGTAATTGTGGTACCCTTTGCCAGGAAATCTGTCATCACTACTCCGTCCTGATCCCAGAAGACTGTGAGCATAACCTTGCCAGGGCTGCACCCTTGCCTTCTTTGGAGGTAGTGAGTCCAAGTACTTCCACTGCATTGACTGGGCTTTGGTCTCTGGATCATAGTGATGGACTCAATTTCATCCTGTGTAATCAGTCTTTTAAAAAACTTTGACTCATCTTCTTGGAACATCTTCAAATTCATCCTCGAGCACTCGACGCATTCTTGCTTCTAGAAAGGTGTGAGCAACCTGGGAATCCATCTGGCAGACACCTTATGCATATGGTCATGAATGATAGTTTCCACAGACCCTGTACTAATCTGGACCTCTTAGGCTATTTGGCGAATAGTAATGAATCGATCTTCCAAAATGGCAGCCTCAACTTGACGCACAGATGCCTCATCAATGGCAGAAGAGGGACGACTAGGTCTGGGAGTTGTTTCCACAAACTTCCGGCCATATTTGAATTCACGATGCCAACGTTTTACAAGGTCATATGATGGGGCATCATCACCATAAGTTTCTTTCATTTCATCAAAAGTCTCTTTTGGTGTGCGTCCTTTCAAATACAAAAAACGGATCACTGTGCGACACTCAACTGGCTCCATTTCACACCTGACTCAGTTCAAACACCTGTAAATCAGAAACCACAATTAGTTGAGAGCTGTTTTTTGCAACATACCCATACATATATAAATCATTACACATGCAAAAATTTCATCTAGATCAGACAACTGGAAGTGGGTCAGTGGCATTACTTATTGAACGCCCTTCGTAGTATATGTATTTGTTTCTATAGATGTTAATCTAATGAAACTCCAGTGTTTAATGAAACTCCAGTGTTTATAAAAAGTGTTCAATAACAAGTAGAGCTGTTTTTAGTATAATTTTTTATTTATACAAACATTATTCGTTACACATGTGCATACATGTTTCAGTTGTACCCTCCATTGAGAGTCGACTTTCTCAGACCTCTAGAGGTCTGAGGAATTCGACTCTCAATGAAGGGTACAACTGAAACATGTATGCACATGTGTAACGAATAATGTTTGTATAAATAAAAATCCATACCAATAACCTTATTATTTAGAAACCCATTTTTAACATTAGACTTTGTTGTCTATTCTTAATTACACCGTCTCCATATTTTGCATACCTATGTAGGTATTTTAGCGTTTTTTTTATAGTGTTATTAGAACTTTTAAACGTGGCACTTGTACTACACATATTTGGTAAATTTTAATGGAATTTTGAATATTTTAAATGTTGATTTGGGTAAAATGGTTCAGTTTCAATAACAGAAAATCTCAGATGTTCGAGCATCTATGGTGTATTTTATCTCATAAAATCACCGTATTTCTAGAGAGAATGAAGCTCGAACACGTTGCTGTGCAGACACTTCGACCACTTTACCAAGAATTGGAAAGACATTATTAGTACAGTTTCCCAGCGAGTGACGTTGCATATTTTTACACGCATCTCTTTATTGATTTATAACATAAAATTAAAATTAAATTATAATTTTATTTACAGTTTCATAGTAATTCAATTGCTATTCTACCATTTCAAATTACCGAATTCGGAATTATCTTACCATGTCAAAATTACCGAATTTTTCTGGACACCACAAATGTTAACTTTAAAAATAAAAAAATTAAAAAGCTACCTGTTTAATGTTAAGATGAGCAGGGGGGGGGGGGGATTTCATTATGCAAGTTTGACGTTTGACAGGTGGTATGCGTCGACATTCTCTAGTTAGATGGTCAGTTTGTAAGGAGATGATGCGGAGGATAAAAAGGGGTTATCCTTTTATCTTCTCGTAAAGAAACGGAACAACGAAAAGTATTTCTGTAACTATAACAAAAAGGGGTTTTATTAACTCAAGGTTACCTATACCGTTTGGTATAGGTAGAAGAGAGTGGGACGGTGTCCGTCTGAGGAAGCAGAAGAATATAAGAGTTCTTAGGGCCGCCTGTGGATTTCTTCAGGTGAAGATGGTAGTAGTCATCAAGTGGCGACGGCGGCGGGAGAGAGAGAGCGTTTCTTCGTTCCTCACTGGTGCTCTCTGCAATGTGTCCAAGCTGGTGCCAGGAGGTCGTCTGGTCTTTTTCTTCAAACCCTAAGGGAACATAAGTAGTCCCTTAGGGAACTAACGATATTACTGCACCCTGTGATTTGATTGGACAAGCCAGCTCACAGGGACAGTGATTACGCATTCAAAAGTAGTCCCTATTGGTGACTGCTACAAGTTTACATAAAACTAACATAGCAAACTAAACCCTAATCTTCGTAAGGTAAGGCCAGGACTGAACCCCGTGACACCCTCTAAAGATTAAACAGGTAAGTTTTTCAAAAAAAAATTTTTTTTATAATCTTAAAAGTCTTTGCTGAATCTGTCGAAATTTTGCGGTCGTTAACACAATCCTATTTTAGAGTAACAAAGGGGTGAAAAAAACAGAATCAATGAATAAAATAACAAGGGTCAAAATGAGAAAATAACAGAGGTAGTGATTCAATTGAGTTTTATTAACATAAAAAAGGGCTAGCTGCTTTTACGTTCTAAAGCTAGGTTAACTACGTTAACCTGACTAACAATAAGAAAAAAAACATAAAAAGTCAAATTCGTTGGGCACAACTATAAAGAAAAAAGTAATTATTCCTTTTTTTTACAAAAATATACGAGAATGGCCGAAGAGATCTTTGCAGAAATCTGACAAAGGGGTCGAAAAGGGGTATACAATAAAAATAAAAACTGATACATACAGGACCTTTTAGAACAGCAGGTTGGCGAAGTCTGGTCTCCAAGGGCCTTTAGTCCTGTTTTTCTCTGAAATCTTTGTTTCAAAATTGTCCCCTTTTCTCTCCTTTTTCTTCAAAGACTCTTCTTTCTAAGAACCTCTGATTCTTAAATTTCTTGTCAAAGGATTATTTCCTCGCTCGGCTAGCGACGGGGTCCAACAGCAGGTCTTCAAAAACTTCAAAATTTCTATCGACCCATTTTAGAGACTTTTTCTCTGTACATAAAAGGGAAGAATAAAAAATACATTGATATCCCCTTTTTAGAGCCGTTTGCTCTTTACATAAAAGGGGCTTGGAGAAAATTCCATCGACGGAGCATCCAAAAAGGACGTGTTCTTTCTTTAAGAACGAGCCGGTACTAATTTGAAAAAGGTCGCCAATAGCAGAGTTTGGCCGAATAAGGGACGACCCAGACCTCACAGGTCTTTCAGTACATTTTTAGTAAACCTTCGCCAATCCAACTGCTAACATTCCACGCCCACCCCATCATAGAAGGAAAAAAGGCAGTGGCAACATGTTGACCCCCACCCTAACCCTGACACATCTCGCAGCCAATAAAGGAATAAATTTAAACAAATTCACACCGTAAACATTTAAGAATTGAGAGGTGAAGTAAGTGTTTTTCATTTTCGTTTTATTTAACAAAATTTCACTTAGTTACGTACTTACGAGTGCATTTTCATTAACCCAGTAAAACAATCTAACCCGAAAATCAATGGGTGACCCAGCGGGTTACATATTTCTAGTAAATATATATATATATATATATATATATCGTAAAAAGGCATAAGCGCCGGCTGACTGGCTAGTGGCCGGTGCGCAAAACCAGTTTGGCCTTTTTATGGCCAAATGTCACGAATTTGGTGTGTTTTGGCCATCGAAAATTCCGTTTGGCCTTTTTTGTGTGAATATTCTGGAGTTCACTTATGCGAGCCCAGGCATATCGCAAAATTCAAAACAAACACAAATACTTCGCTAAAAATGAAGAACAAACACAGAAAAAACAAAAAGTAAAAATGAAAAAATGCCCTTTTCTCGCAAAAAAAACTTTTATAAATACTCGTGTCACTTCGCTAAAAATGAAAAACAAACATAAAAAAGAAGTGACATGAGTATTTATTTTCCTGCCCACCCCATCATAGAAGAAAAAAAGGCAAAGGATCATGACGGTCAACTGTGGCAATATGTTGACCTCCCCTCCCTCAACCCACACTGCCATAGTCAAGTAAATAAAATTTCCAAAGAAAAACTGTGTCATTTTTTTTAATTGAGAACTTTTTTTGTCTTTCTGCTGAATTCAGAGAGGAAAGATTCGATATTGACATACAAATGTTGGTTGGTCTCCTGCTGAACGAAACGGAACCGTAAAACTGTACCAAAAAGGTTTGTGTTGAAAAAGTGTTTCGTAAGATAAATAAATTCTTGGCCTTTGGAATGTAACAAAATATTGTTTATATATATATATATATATATATATATGAATTGTGTGTATTTAAATATAACAGAATTTCTCTGATTAATTATACGCTTTTTTTCTAATGATGTTTTTTCTGTCAAAATATTTTTAAAAATTGAATGTTCCATAAGTATCACTAGCACTTTCGATTCTTCGTCGAATCATCTTCAGGTGACAATAAACAAATAAAAAAGCCGGAGAAAAGAAAAGAATTTTACAAATCAGCCAAAGAATGCAATATGTGAAGTCGTTAGACGCCCGGAAAAAAACAAAAAAACAGCACTTTCTGGAACTAAACAGGTTTGTTGTTAAAAACTAAGAATAAAAGTGGTAATTTGAGGTTCAAGTTCAGGGATTGGAGCAGCGTGTGACGCACGTTGAGAACAAAGCTTGCAGACGGTTTTGAAATATATCTATCTTTCGTCAATAACAAATTCCGAATTTACACCAATAAACTAGGAAATTCCCCCGAAAGATAAATATATTTTGAAGCCAGAAGTAACTAGAAGTATCAGCCCTTACGTAATTTTATTGAAGAAGATAGGCAGCCATATGCCGATGTTATACTAATACATTCAAAGTAACGTCCCTTGAATTATATTCAAGTTATCTCCCCTGAATTATACTGGCAACGAGTGAGAATGACTTCAATTTTAAGTACAAAAAAGACTGACACATGTGTAGTGTAAGATTCGAAATAAAGGCTTGGTTTATTTCCCATTTGGACTGGAAGCGGAGTCGACGTTTCGACTCCATCTATCTGTTTTTACATTGTTTCACATAACCGGCGGCAGAGTGGCATATTTAGCTTCTGGGCAGTTGAGATGGGACTCCTCGATAACTGACCATGGCAATTATTTTACTGTTTGTATCATTCGTGTGCAGAATAGTTCCCAGACAATACAAAGTGAGTTGTATTTATTTTTCATGTCCAACACATTCTCTGTGTTTAACCTGGCAACCCATATCTATTTAGTTTATGTCTCGGGACTTATGACGCAGAATTTTACATTAGGAATTACATCTGTTAATGTGCACCCTCTTTTTGTGTATAATGTATTATGCCTCTCGTATAACTAACATTATCTTATGCACCCACACTGATGACCCAGATGTGATCTGAAAGTGCAACCTTTTGCAACAACATCAGTAACTAATATTATCTTATACCCCCACACTGGTGACCCCGACGTGATTGTACATCGCTATAAAAACGTATAAAATGGAATATGCAATATTCACGTTTTATACCGCCATGTTTAATTTTGGTCTTTTTATTACCATAAATATGATAAATAGCTAATATTTGTTAATAGTAATAATTACTATTAACGACACAAATTATTTTAAAGGAAATACAGTTGGGAAATGAGTAAAAAATAAAACAATTTATTTTGCTTTACCTACTTATTTGTGACCTATCTGCGTTAAAAATTAATATTTAATGTTTAAAAGAAGTTTTATGCTATTTAGTTTGTCGTAAATAGCGACTGTGAATAAAATAATCTGCGTTCAGCCATTACAGGAAGTAAATACATAACCAGATTATTTTACTTAGAGTCTCTATTTCCAGACTAATTAAATTGTTTAGAAAATATTAATTTTTAAAACGCAAATAGGTTACAAATGAGTAGTGAAAGCAATATAAATTGTTTTTGACTAATTTCCCAACTGTATTTCCTTTAAAATAATTTATGTCGGTAATAGTAATGATTACCAAAATTTTTTTCATTTTCTGATTCTGAGCAAAGTAGCCATTTTGTTTAACGTAAATAAGTGGCAGTAAACCGTTGGGGAGGGAGGCCTCCTTAGTCCTGATCGACAACCTTCCTAGAGTTGGAATCTCAAACAAAATATCCGGTTTGCAAACCTACAATTGCATAAGGAGTAGATACGTTCTGCCTATCGCCGGCCCTTGCACTCCTTTGTCTATGAGCCAGGCACAGAGGTACCAGCACTGGGACGCCTCTAAACACTCAGTGCCTAGCCTTGTTTCCTTACTAGGACAATGAACGGCGTTCTCTTTCTCTCTATTTAGGCAACTTGGGAAAAGTTTTTTCGTCACTAAGTTTTACATGACCAGTCTGGGTCTCTCTTGTTTCGACAGGTTGAGGGTACAGGTTAGACAGCTTGTCTGGCTGCTGTTTCCAACTGACAGGACCAGGACAGGAGCCCAAACTCTTGGGTAGCGCTAAGAACGGCTGCTCCATCATCAGTTGCATAATACCGTGGGTAGTTGTATGTGCCATATCGCGCATGGAAAGGGACCCTGCAATTATCTCCGGTGGGCTTTCCCGAGGCCACAACCTACATGGACCAGGTCGCGACTAACGGACTGGTTGTGTGAGCTTATTGGCACCAAACAAGTCCCCACCTTGGCCAATCCACTCTATAATCAAAACAAACATGTCATTACAAAAAAATAAAAGCAAACCTAAACCAGACACCCAACAAAAAACACTCTCGCCTCCGCCCTTGAGGCTCTCTTTCACAAATATCCGGGGACTTAGAACCAACATCAACGACGTAGAAACCTTTCTTCTGCCAAACTCCCTGGATATCCTAGCTCTAAGTGAAACTAACCTTCAATCCTCAATCTCCTCTCACCACTTTGACATGACTGACTACCTCCCACTCTACTGTAAAGACTCTGACAAACATATGCACGGGCTAGGAGTTTATGTTCGGAACACTCTCCCCCTGACTAGAGAAAATAGGTTAGAATCAGATGACGAAGACTACATGTGCTTTAGATTGACTTTACATCACAGCGTCAGTTACTTATATTTCTTATACCGTTCCCCGTCGACCCAGGACTATACTCTGCTAAACTCTGTCTCTGAAAGCATAGATAGAACACTCTTAATTAATTCGAATGACCAGATACATATATTTGGGGATTTTAATGCCGACCACCATGACTGGTTGGGATTATCCAGCCTTACTGACGCAGCCGGCAACTCTACATATAATTTCTCCTTAGCTCACTCCCTCTCTCAGACTGTAGATTTTCCGACCCGCATCCCCGATCGAGTAGACCAACAAGCCTCACTTCTAGACCTTTTCTTGACCTCAATGCCCGAGGCTTGTGTGACGAAAGCTCATAGCCCACTCGAAAATGTTGATTACATTGTGCTTATGATACATATCACCCTAAAAAGTCGTCCAAAAGCTGATGAACCGTTGCTCAAAACAATGAGATACTACAAGCAGGCTGATTTTGAGTCAATCAGAGATCACATCAGCGACGCCCTATGGAGGGAAACTTTCTCACTCCCTGCCGACCAGTGTGCAAATGAATTAACTGAATGGGTCAAAGCAGGCATTGAAGCCTATGTCCCCGTGCGAAAATTCTTTAGAAAGCCCCACTCTCCCTAATGGTTCACCTCGGAATGTGCAGCTGCCATTGCTGAGAGGCAAGCATTCCGTAAATTCGGCCACCATAAGTCAGCTACTAATAGACATAAATTTATAAAGTCAAGAAATAATTGCAAGGCCGTGATAGGCGAAGCAAAGAGAAGGTATAATGAGTTAACAAAACAACGCATTCAGTCACAGAAACTAGGTACTCATGATTTCTGGAAAATCTACGATAGTGTAGTGAACAATGGTCAATCAACGATTCCCCCACTATCAAACCACAATGATGTCGTTTGCACGGCCACTGATAAGGCTGAACTACTTGCCCAACGTTTCGCTTCTAACTCCACTTTGGACACAGATAACCCCCCCTCCCCAAATTCCCTTTGCAGACCGAAGCCACACTTGATAACCTGGTCATCACCCCATCCCAGGTCAGAGACATCATAAAAAACCTTGACACCTCCAAAGCTGGTGGGCCTGGTCTTATACCTGTAATAGTAATAAAGAAATGCTCTGCTGAACTGGCCCCTGTCCAAACTCTACAATAAGTGTCTAGCTGAATCTTGCTTTCCCGATAGCTGAAAAATTGCCTCTGTGGTACCAGTCTACAAGAATTCTGGGAATAGAACCGATCCTCAGAACTACCGCCCAATCAGTCTACTGCTGATCTTTGCTAAAATCTTTGAATCCTTAATCAATCTAGCGATATTACGGCACTTAGTTATGGCTAAACTTCTTTCTGACCGCCAGTATGGATTTAGACAAGCACGATCTACTGCAGACATCCTAACGGTCATCTCTGAAGGCATATATCATACACTCGACAAGGCAGGAGAAGCTAGGGCAGTAGCGCTTGATATATCCAAGGCCTTTGACAAGGTATGGCATAAAGGGCTTCTCCTGAAAATATGTTCATATGGTATTACTGGGCAACTACTTAATATAATTAGATCCTTCCTAACCAAAAGAAAAATCCAGGTTGTCCTTGATGGCCGTTCATCTAAGCAACATGACATAAATGCTGGTGTACCCCAGGGATCTATCCTTGGACCTTTATTGTTCCTGATCTATATAAACGATCTCCCTGATGACATAGAGTCTGAGATTGGTTTATTTGCTGATGACACCACGCTTTACTCTCGCCATGTTGGCAAAACAGACGCGATCATATCCGAGGCATTGGCTGAATCTTTAGAAAATGACCTCCAGGCTGTAGTGGATTGGGGTCATAAATGGTTGGTAACTTTTAATGCCGCAAAGACAAAGCTCCTTTCCTTCAATAACTACAAGAAACCTTTCCAGCCACAGATTGTCATGGCAAATAACACCCTACCTGAGAGTTCATCATTTAAACTCGTCGGCCTAACATTCGCAGGTAACATGAATTGGAGCAAATACATTGAAGACATTGCCAGGACTACAGCAAAGAAGGTTGATTCCCTCTACCGTGCTAGTATACTCCTCACACCTGACATTATCCTGTATCTCTACAAAGCCACCATCCGCCCATGCATGGAGTATTGTTGCCACATCTGGGCTGGTGCATCATCTACTACTCCTTGACAAGGTCCAAAAAAGAGTCACCAACCTAATAGGTCCCTCACTGTCAACCAAGCTCCAGTCCCTGTCCCATCGTAGCAATGTAGTATCCTTGTGCTTGTTTTACAAATACTTCAATGGATTATGCGCCGATGAATTGGCTACTCTGGTGCCCCCTCGACGTAAATTCACTAGACCAACTCGAAAATCAACTAAATCCCATCCATTCACTGTGGAGGTCCCCAGATGCCGGAGAGCTTTCTACTCAAATAGCTTCTTTCCTCGTGCTGCTGGCCTCTGGAACTCCCTCCCTGCTCTCTGTTTCCCCGACAGTACCGACATGCAGAAGTTTAAAACTAATGTAAACAGACATCTCGCTGCACAGATCCCAATTTAGGTTGACATCCCCCCAACCTTCTCCCTTTTCTTTTTTCTCAGTAGCCCTTACGTCTACAGTGGTGGCCTGCTTTGTTTGGGGTGAACTATATTAAAAAAAAATTTTTAAAGTGGCTAAACAAAGATAGCTACTTTGTTCGGAATATAAGTTCTTATATCTTATATTAAATATTTATTTTTTTAATACAAATAGGTCACAAATGAGTAGGTAAAGCATAATAAATTGTTTTTGACTAATTTCCCAACGGTATTTCCCTTAGAATAAATTATGTCGGTAATAGTAATGATTACCTTGTTAATTATTGTTTTTACTTAAGAAAATGACATAAATCATGATTTTAGTGCAAAATAATTTGTTTCTGAATAGTGCCGAAACGCATTTCACTGTAAATACTTACTGACCTTCAACTAGTAAATTACTGAATATCCTGCAGAGTGTGTACGTAAGGCAGGCATGACATATAGTCGGTTTAATGTATGATTATACGAATAGGGTTGATATGAAAATTGACCTATGTTCTCTCGGCACCTCTCGGCACTTAAGGGGGGTGGGCGGCATACGTAAGTTGGGAGGGTGGGGGTTTTGATCGACCCGTGGTTGTGTTTTTCATACCAAGTCCATGTCCACGACAATCAGTCCGAAAGTTGAGTTCCGTGTCCTTTTTTCAGTCGGGCTGAAGTATGGTTCTGTGTAGTTTTAGGAGGTCCACATTCCCAGGCTTTACCATCTCTTTTTGAGAAGGGGTCGGTTCATTGCTAATCGCCTGAAGCGCCCCTACCGGAGAATACCGACGGGGCTGCCCAGGTATTTTTTGTAGACTTCCTCTTAGGCGCTGGCTTGTCAATCCCCGCCTACCGACCTTGTGTCACGTCTTCCCGCGGTGAGACGAAGGTAAATATTAACAAATTACGTACAAGGCTAACAAATATCGAGTGCTGGATGGGGGGGGGGAGTCATGCTGGTCTATATTCTTCTTTTAAGCTAGACACTTCTCGAGAGAAGGCGTCTGGTTAAGTTTTTATTTATCTCCCTCTCACGGCGAGAAGATTAAACACAAGGTCAGGAAAATGGGATTTGAAAAGCCAGCGTCATAGAGGTAGAGCACTCTGGCCGAACAAAAATTGGCTGGGCAATCATGTCGGAATTTCCCGGTCAGGGCGCCTCATGCGATTAGCAATAAACTAGCCCCTTCTTAAAGAGCGGGAAAGTAAAGCCTAGGAATGGGGGGGGGCTCTTAGAACTGCACAGGACCATACCTCAGATAGACAGAGAACAAGCCATCCTCAACAATGGCCTAGACTCCAACAATCTGATTCTGGTATGAACTAAGCCCATTCCCCATTCGTGCCGAGCCGTGACCTTCGAAGGTCACACCCGAGCCCATCGACCGAGTTATTTACCTCAAAAAGGTTAGGCACAAATCAAAGTATTTTTACTTACCTCCTCTCCAGGAGGCTAGACAGCGCTCCAGGATTAGAGCACTCTGACCTACAAAAATGCCTGAGCGGTCTCGTCGGCATTCCCCGGTAGGTCCACCTCAGGCGATTAGCAATAAACTAACCCCTTCTCAAAGAGAAGGCAAAGCCTGGGAGGGTGAACCTCCTAGAACTGTACAGGACAATATTAGCATCCATCGGATACACTTTGATCTCAGCCAAAAGGCCGAGCGAACACACCGGCCGATGAAGCAAAATGGGTACAAATGTTAAAAGTCATCTCTTTGTTAATTAAAAAAATATATATTTTGTAGTTTTATTTCGTGATGATATTAAAAAAGACTATTTTAAAAGGTTTTGATATTTAATTGTTTCTTGGATTCAAAATAAAAGAATTGTTTATTTTTACGCCGCTCGTCATGTACAGGGGTGATTAAAATGTCACGATTGTGTGCGTGTCCGTGTGTGCATATATGTGTGTGTGTCCGTGCGTATGCGTATAGGTTTATGTATCCATGTATGAGTGTATGTGTCAGTGTGAGTATATGTTTATGTATTTTTGTATGTATGTATGTATGTATGTATGTATGTATGTATGTGTCTGTGTGAGTATATGTTTATAGATATATACATGTGTTCCCGTGTACGTGTCTGTGTGCGTATATATATATATTTTTTAATTTTCTTATCTTTTTGTTTTTGCTGACATTCACCCGCTATTTCAGACACTCCAGCCGAGAGATCTTTTTAATATTCTAACCGCCCCTTTAAGTGGAATTGTTTGTATCTCTCTTGCACTTGGTTCACCAGGTAGTTTTTGAATTTTTTTTTTTTCATTAGTCCGGTTGCTCCTATAATTACTGGAATGATGGAGATCTTCCTAAGATTTAAGTTTCTTTTCATGTCGTACATAAGACCTTGATATTTCGTAATCTTTTCCCTTTCAGCTCTGTTTAAGCCAGCATTATTAGGGACACTGACTTCAACTAGGATTGCTACTTTCTCCCTTTTGCCCCATATCACTATGTCAGGTTTAACAGCTCCGTTTTCTAGATATCTAGCTGTAGGGATTACATAGTCATAGTGGATGGTGTATAACTTATTTTCAGTTGTTTTTTTCTGGTATATGCTCCCAGGATTTGCTGATACACTAGATATTTAACTTTTTACATGTAGTCCAGTGAAGATATTTGCACACTCCGTTATGTCGCATTGTACAGTAGCCATCCCTCAGCAGAACCTTACAACTAGATATCAGGTGGCTCACACTCTCCACTTCTGTGTGGCAGAACCTGCATTTGTTATTGTTGCTGAGACTACTCATCTTTTTAAAGTCATTGGTCATTAAGGCTTGATCTTGGGCAGTCATTATCATGCTCTTCTGATCATAGTGGAGCGATCCTTTTTTTTTTCAGCCAGTCTACAGAGCCTTCCTTATCTATATATTCCTAGGATAGTTCATCTAGGAAATACTTAGTACGTTGTTGGTTAGCCCATTCTTCCAGTTTTCTGCAATGGAAGGTCTTGATGTATTTCTGGCAGCTCTTCTGGACTATTTCCGTGGCAGGCTTGCTGTCCGTTTCTGCCTCATTTGTAAGACAGTCCTGTCCAAAATGTTTGGCCAGTTTTATGATATGTATCTATGTGTGTGCGTATATGTTTATGTATGTGTGTATGTGTCTGTAAGTATATATTTATATATCCATGTGTGTGCGTATGTGTTTATGTATCCATGTGTGTGCGTCTGTTTGTATGTGTCTGTGTACGTATATGTTTATGTGTACATGTGTGTCTGTACACCCGTGCGTATGTGTGTGTATATGTTAATGTATTCATGCGTGTGTATGTATCTGTGTACATGTATGTTTATGCATCCATGTGTGCGTATGTGTCAATGTGTGTGTCTGTGTGCGGATACTTTATGTATCCATGTGTGCGTATATATTCATGTGTGCTTGTTTCATTGATCTGATCTTTTTTCTCTTGAGTCTTCGCCTTCTGAAAGGTGCTGAAGAGTCGACCTATCCCTACAAGCCGGATTCTGCCCCAGATCCAGCATGATCAGATCGATAAAACCCGGGTACACCCAACAGCCACTGTAATGTATAATTTTTTTTAAATAAAATACTTTATATTAGGTCTTGTAGAACCTACGATCGGGCACTTTATTGTTTTTTTTCAATTAACTTATGAGATATATATATATATATATATATATATATATATATATATATATATATACACACAGCAAATAACTCTTACTAAACTCATTAAAATTTCATTTTTCTACCGATCTGAATACTTTGAACTTTCTGAAAGTGTTTTCAAGTTGTTTTCTTTTTTTTTCAAAATTAGATTTCGTTCCAAACTTTCTTTTCGACACACAAAATAACAAAAAAAAATCCGCATGTGGCTTAACTATTGGGGGGGGGGGTCATTCCCGAAAAAGTAGTTTTTAAAAATGACTTATCCTACCACTAACGCTAAGTCCGGGGTAGCTTCATACTAGGTAAGTCATTTTCTTTTTACTATTTTTTTTTAGGAATTAAGCCCCAGCAACAATAGAGCGACAAGCGGACATATTTTTTTCTAGTGTCGGAAAAAGTTTTTAACGAAATTTAATTTTGAAACAAAAAATCTTGAAACTAGCTTCAGAACGTTAAAAGTATATAGGTCGGTAGAAAATTAAATTTTAATGCGTTTTATAAAAGCTATTTGTTGTATTTTTTTCCTTGGCTGTTAATCATACCGCACTTTTACCCAAATTTTGAGACAAATTCATGTGTGTGTGTCGCATCAACATAACTTTAATATTTATTATTTTTATTTATTAATAAAATGTTAATTGAAATAAAAAATGCAAGAGTAAAATAAAACAAAATTTTTAAAAGTCCTATTTTAAAAATGAATTTACTCATGAAATAAAATCCACCAGAATGCATTTCGGTTTCTTAAATACTCTCATCTTCTCTGGAATATCAGACCGAAAGCCAGTTTCCATCTCCCTGCATTCACATGGAAATCTTCACTCTCTCTCTACAAACCGGCCTGCTAATATTGTAAACAACTTTGTTTATCATCTTCGCTCTATCAATCTATCTAGACAATAAAACCTGTTTTCTCAATTTTAGTTATAGCTTCATAATAATTTGATTCAATTAATAATCTAATGACCAAACGATATTGTAACAATTAAAATTAACATTCAAAATCTTATTTTAAGTATATATATATATATATATATATATATATATATATATATATATATAATAACAATAATGGTAATAATGTAATAATAAACAAATTAAAAAATATCAACAAAAATTTACAACAAATAATTAAATGATAAATTATTAATTTCTACAAAAGGACATTCCATAATTTTCTCGACTTCCAGGCGAAAACACACTCCAGATTGAGTGGAAATTTCTTTTTGAAAAAGAGGTATACCTCGAAAATACAAAAAATATATATGTATGACACCATCCATACTATCCTGATTCGACACATTACGTTAGTAAATAAATATTTAATTGAAAATTATTAAATTCTTCAATATTGTCATTTGATCTCGCCAACCAAACTGCATTGCATCCGCCTTCAAAACTAAAACTTCTTTAAAAAGTATATTTTGATTAAAAAAACAACTACAACAAAAATCGATATATTAAAAAAATGTCGAAAGTGTTTATGGGATTTAAAAATGTCCGATTGATTTTGCTGCAAAAACCGATTTTATATTATTTGGATTTGTCGAACTCGGAGAATCTTTAGGTCGAACTCGGGAATCTGTACGGAATTTCGAACGATACGCTTTATTTAATCCACGGCTGACGGAACAAGAGCAAACTACCCGCATGGATTAAATAAAGGGTCCCGTTCGAAATTCCGTACAGATTCCCGAGTTCAACAAGATGCACCTGAAGAAGGTCGGTTGTTACATTGGCCGAAACGTTGTGAGAATAACATCCATGATCCGAATAATACAAATTATCAATCCTCGTCCCCTAAATTCCGAAAAATAAAACCGATTTTGTTTGAAATAACATTTTTATTCCTTCATTGGCTTGTCTTTAAAAACAAAATAAAAACTTTCTTACAAGATATTAATTAAGACGAAAAGATGGAGGCGGGGCAATAAACGAAGTAAAACTACTCCCGGGCAACACTGGGTAGATACAGGTAGTTCTATAGAATTAAACTGCTTATTTCAATTGTTGTAAATATTATTTGTTTATTATCTTTGCATTGATGAAAATATCAGACAATATAACGTGTGTCTACTATGTATGCGCGTTTCTCGTCCATACGTAACTTTTGTCGCAGATCTTGTAAATTACCTGACAAGCAAATTAAAATGAAAGTTCAAAAGTGATCAGGATAACAAATAAATCACGATAAAACAGCAATCAAAATGTAACAACATTTATCGAGAGAAATAGGTTTGAGGATGTTAGAGTGCATGTATACGTAGTTGCGTTAGTATTATAACAAGGATAGTGACCCTTTTGTGGGAGCTACGGTTCCCCACAGTTAAATGTCTTGCGCCAGACTATTGCCCTCTAAATGAGAGACGCAGAGCCGGCAGCGCTGCACTTCAAAATGTCAGCCGCATCAACGTCCCATTGTTTGGGAAAAATCAAAGACCGATGTCGAAGCAATACAGTGACAGGTGCATCGGAGGAGATCAAAAGGTCAAATCAACTGTCGCAGGGTTAACTGAAAAACACTGTATTTTCTCTGTCTCTTTCCTTCTCTCTCTCCCCCTCCCATTCTCTCTCCCTCTCGATTTATTACAGCGAGATATTTTCAGTTTGGTTTTTGAATCTGCACACAACAGACGTGTCGCACGCCAAGCTCAGACGACTTTGAGTTTTAAAAATGTTAATTCTTCGGTAAAAATAAATAATTGTATTTTTATATATAAAAAAAATGTGTTCTTCGCTCCCTCCTTTTATACAGCGTTCAATTGCAGCACAGCGATCCCTCAGCCAGAAGATGATTAATTCTCAGGTGATAATTAATGACGCTAATGATGCCGCCGTAATTCCCGTCAAACGGGTATAAACCCTTTCATTATCGTTTGCCACTCGAGGAGCTGGGTACTGTGCCAGGACGTTAACAGCCCTTCCAAAGACGTCCCCACGGCGCGGATCACTGAGTTCGCACTTCTCCGGCAAGCGATAGTACCACAGTATGAGCATGCATGTGTGCACCCACTGCACAGGCAGTGATCGACTCCCTTGCTGTGCCGGTCAAAAGTTGTTAATGGCTTTAGTCAGTGCTGCAACAAAGAATTCTCCCTCCAAATAAAACCATAACTCTAGTTTAAAAACAATTAACAGAGGTTTATTTTTTACATGTTACAAATGGAACTTGTTCTCTGAGCAACAGACTTGCATCTGAAAGACTAAATCAAAACATAAGTCTAATCAACACATTTTGTTAGCTACGAGCCCCAAGGGTCCATCTTGCTTGGAGGGACACACAGATCCAATTGACTCTCAAATATCCAACTTTGACTGCCTGCCTCATGCCCCAGACGGCCGACTCTAACTCTCGTCCCTTGCCCATAGACTAGAATATATGAACTTTTGACCGGAAATCTTAGATTCCAGGTTTTTCTCAGTCATCTCTATTCGACCACCCAGAAGATCCACTCGAGATAATGGGCAGCCTTATCCATGAACATCAAAGGCACAAACCCCTAGGGGGTCCCAGCCATTATTCTTGGCAAAAACTGAAATGGTCCATAACCACAGCAGGGAACCTCTTAGATGAAAAGAACATTATTCGCTCAAGTGGACAAATAGAATTCTGGGTGGTCCAAACTTCCAGATCATACATATTTCCAATCTTCTGTGTAGTTTCTCCCTTCTTTGTTAAATATTACTCACTTACAGCAAGTCTGACATTTGCATGCATACAACACAAAACATGCAACCGTCTAGTGCATGTTTAGATCTTTTTTGTTTCATTTTATTTCAGTCGATGTTCTCAGAAATCAAGGGGTCCCTACCTGAGGTTAACACTTGATCTCTATATTAGATACATAAATATTCGAAAGTTCGATTAAAGTTCACCTTTATCTCTTAAGTATTGAGTTAGTAAAGAAGTTAAGAACATTAATTTTCCTCTACCTAATTGACCCATTAATTATGTTATATCTTTCATGTGGTCACTTGATCGTACCAGATTCCAGAACAAGAATCCATCTTGTCTGCTAGAGTATCCAGCTAAGTGCTGTTACTTGAGGTAACATCACTAGGAGAAACTCACTATTCTCTCGTATTAGCCAATGTATAGCCGTGTCGATGGGATTTTATTTGGGCTTCGAATACTATGTTATTTTGAATATTCGGTCACAGTTTACTTGGGGGGGGGGTGAAGTATCCTCATGTCAGGTTGTCCTGACAAACCCTTGTACAGAGAGACCGAAGACACTCTAGGATCGTGTCTAGTAGGTAATTTAAACTCTACAGTAGATAATTCAAACTCTACAGTATTACATTAATTTTTTTATTTTTCTTATCTTCCTGTTTTTGCTGTAGATGGGGCATCCTACTGGATGCCAGACATTCATCGGCTATTTCAGACACTCCAGCCTAGAGATCGTTTTAAGATTCTAACCGTCCCTTTAAGTGCAGTTGTTTGTATTTCTCTTGCACTCGGTTCACCGGGTATACTCGCCAGATAGCTCTTGAAATTCTTCTTCATTAGTCCTGTTGCTCCTATAATTACTGGTATGATGGAGATTTTCCTAAGATTCCAGTATGCGTGAGTTAATCAGAGATAGCAGTTTAGATGTGCTGCTGGATGGGTTATTTGTTTTGCGAGGTGTCAACACGTTATTTGATCAAATGGATGCTACTGCTTGATGTTGTTTCTTCCGTGTAGTCGGTTGATGTGTGCGATGCTAATGCTTGGTGTCTGCTTAAGAGTTTCACACGCATGGCAAATATAACAAGTAGTATTTCTACAACAGAAATTCTTGCTGAGATCAGAGCTGTACGAATATGTTGGCAGGAAATGTATAAATTGTTTTGACGTGCAGTCATTATGGATCAGTGACATCTAGTTGCAATCCAGTTAATGATTCGATTGTCTTAGTTTTTATAGATGATTACATTTAACATTCTGGAAGTTTTTTTTTATTTTCGCGCCTAAAACGCTGATTGGCTAATTGTTGCATATGCATTTTGTTTGCACACGCACATTGCCATTTTTTATGTAGTCAGACTGGTAACATCTCAAATGCAGTCCTGACACTTTAATAATTACATTATTTTTTTTTTATTTACTATTAAGCGAACATTTATCGAATTCAAAAATAAAATAAGGGAAAACTAAAATGATTTTTTTTAATCCTATTTAGAATAAAAATTGTAAACATGACTATATTTCATCGATTCCAGTGAGCGAACTGACACAACCATAAGACAACGTAAATCCGACACATGGAGAGTCTTCAGGCAGCTGTCAACAATTTTATAAAACGCAGGGATCCCATCGTATGCGAGAGTAACAGCATAAAACACACATGTCTGACCTGTACGCTTGCATGGCTGCAAGAAATGACAAAACGACACAACCCTGGCTACAACGCATCAGATGGAGAAAATTGTCAATCTCACTCTACAGGCCTCCATCAGAAAATATGTCGCACAATGACGTCTTAAATGGTACGGCCACATCGCCCGCCGTCAGTATTATTCTAGAAGAAGAAAAAAAGAAGAAGAAGAAAAAAAGAAGAAGAAAAGAAGTTTCCCACCCGACAAACCTCAGCTAATTCATGACAAAAGAAAACCACATAATAAAATTGATTCAAAATGTATTTTTTCAACAGATTAAAATACTTTTTGAATCATTTGACTTGTGTAGTTTTAAAAGTTTACAGAATTTTAAAAACAAATCCGATTCATCTTAGCACAGCTTGGGTAGCTGTTCGTACCAATCGGGGATACGTAATTGACCATTAGTTCTACCGCGGCTTCGTTGCTAGATAGATAGATAGATAGATAGATAGATAGATAGATAGATAGATAGATAGATACGGTCTGAAATAGATAGACATGAACGATTGAGAAAGATAGATATGGACGTTTATACTTATCCCAGAGCGTTCAAAATTATCTATCTATTTAAGGCCTTTCATATCTACCTATCTATCCCAGTCCGTTTATATCTATCTATATCTGTCCTTTCATATATATCTATCTATTCATCTCAGTCCGTTCATATCTATCCATCTCAGTCCGTTCATATCTATCCATCTCAGTCCGTTCATATCTATCCACCTCAGTCCGTTCATATCATCTATCTCAGTCCGTTCATATCTATCCACCTCAGTCCGTTCATATCTATCAACCTCAGTCCTTTCATATCTATCCACCTCAGTCCGTTCATATCTATCAACCTCAGTCCTTTCATATCTATCCACCTCAGTCCGTTCATATCTATCCACCTCAGTCCGTTTATATCTATCCACCTACGTCCGTTCATATCTGTCTATCTCAGTCCGTTCATATCTATCTATGTCGTTCATATCTATCTCAGTCCGTTTATATGTATGTATCTATCTATTTATATATCTATCCCAGACCGTTCATATCAATCTATTTATTTAATCATTTCAGTCTGTTCATATCTATCTTTCTATTTATCTAATTATCTCAGACCGTTCATCTCTCTCTATTCATCTCAGTCCGTTCACATCTGTCTATCTGTCCGTTTATATCTATCTGTCCGTTTATATCTATTTGCCCGTTTATATCTATCTCCGTCCATTCATTCCTATCTATCTCAGACCGTTCATATCTCTCTATCTATCACCGTTCGTTCATATCTCTCTATTCATCTCAGTCCGTTCACATCTATCTATCTGTTCGTTTATATCTATCTGTCCGTTTATATCTATCTCCGTCCATTCATTTCTATCTATCACAGACCGTTCATATCTCTCTATCTATCACCGTCCGTTCATAACTCTCTATTCATCTCAGTCCGTTCACATCTATCTGTCCGTTTATATCTATCTCCGTTCATTCATATCTTAGTCCGTTCCTATCTACCTATCTCAATCCGTTCATATCGATCTATCTCAGTCTGCCCATATCGATCTATTTATCTTTCACCTACTTAACTCGCTTGTTATTTCTTTTCCCACCCTCCTGTAATCGAAAGCTGATACAAAAGTCTTTAGTAACATCAATTTCCGGATAAGACCGCAAGTTGAACTGAATAAACAGTGCATGGCGTACGTGTGAAAGCCTTATCTTTACCCCTCTCTAAAATAAGTTCATAGTGGTTAGACCACACGATCGCGGCAGCCAATCGACAGCTCCTCGACGAGAAAATATCTGTTGTGGAATTTGGTGTTAAAAAATATTCACACAACGAATGTGACGTGCGGTGGTGCCCCATCTTGCCGGAAGTAGAAATTGGCGTGCTGATATTGTTCACGTACCGGTGGCATTATTGTATACATTTATTTGTTCAAATACACCGTTTGATAGCTCAATAACACATTTACTAGAAAACCTTGCCTACACTGTCACCCTAGGTTTATTGAGTTGCGCCGTGGACAATACGAAAAGATACACAAGCTTGAATATCCCGCGCCTATCTCTAAACGATGTGACATTAGTGCCGTGACTATCTGTTTCAGAATTTTTTTTAGATGATGATTGATAATTTGGATTATTTGGATTATTCGAACTACTGTTCCCATTTTGGATGTTATTCTAACAACGTTTCGGTCGATGTAACCTCCGACCTTCTTCAGGTGAATCTTATTGAACTCAGGAATCTTTCTGTCGAACAGTGGCATAACAGATAGAACTGATTATTACTTAACACTCTAAGTGACAGTCTTCCGGAGGTTGAAGGTTCAATCCTCAGTGCAGGAAATACTAAGAATACAATTACGAATGACTTAATACTTCTACCCGATAATGGCTTCCAGAACGAGAGAAAGCTACCCACGTGGATAAAATAAAGGGTTACATTCGAAATTCCGTACTGATTCCCGAGTTCGACATAAAGATTTCCAGGTTTGACAAGATGCACCTGAAGAAGGTCGAAGGTTACATCAGCCAAAACGCTGTGAAAATAACATCCAAGATGAGAACAGTAGTCCGAATAATCCATGGCTATCTTTCTCTTCTTTTGGCTAGGAGCAAAGTGTAGTATCTGTTCTGATAACACTCCTGCATTGATGGGGCGTTGCTTATTCAGTCAAAAATGTCCGACTCCCGTGTATTCAATGAAATAAATCTCATTTTCTTTCCAGTGGACATCCAATGTCACCCGACTTTCTCTTACCATTTTGTCTTGGAATAAAGTGTAGTACCTGTTCTGATACTACACTTCATCTGTTCTCTCCTCGATTAGTGAAGGAGAAATCTTTCCAGACTAAGGCAATTTTTATATTTGTACCAATCCAGAGTGTCTCTTTTTGGGAAGCTGGTTTTTCCCCTGCATTGAAAACCGATTTTGTGTCTAAGTTTGCCCTCGTGAGGTGGCAAGTAAATAGGGATCCTATGATAGCACCCTACCTGAGAGTTCGTCATTCAAACTACTAGTACTAACATTCACAGATAACATGTCTTGGAACAAATACATAGAATACATTGCCAAGGAAGGTGGGCTCCCTCTGCCGAGCTAGAAAACTTCTCACACCTGCTAGTATCCTATATATCTACAAAGACACCATTCGCCCATGCACGGAGTATTGTCACATCTGGGCTGGTGCACCAAATGCTAGCCTCTCCCTTTTGGACAGGGTCCACAATGTTGCATCCATGTGCTTGTTTTACAAGTACTTTAATGGAATGTACTCCAACGAATGTGCTGCACTGGTGTCCTCTCTATGTAAATACCCCGATCAACCCGTCAGTTAGCAAGATCACACCCCTTCACTGTTGAGGTCCCGGAGAGCTTTCTATTCTAATAGCTTGTTTCTCCGTACTGCTAGCATTTGAAATTCCCTTCCTGTTTCTCTGACCGTACTAACATGCAGACATTTAAATGTAATATGAACAAGCATTTCGCTGCAAAACTCCCCATAAAGGATTCCCCTAAGTCACAGTAGGCCCCTACGTCTCAATGGCATTTTGCTTTGTTTGGGGTGAACTTAAGTAAAAAAAAAAAAATTAAAAAAATTAAAATAAAAAATATTTCTTCTTGATACGAACACTCAAGGTGAAAAGGCGCTCATTCGATGATCGGCATCCTCATTCTTTTCACCAAAATTGATCTAACAAGATGTGACATTCTTGTTGGATATTTTACCCATCTTATCGACACTCTCTATGCATGCATTCTGTAGTCAACTGACTGTAATCCAAACTTCAAATGCCTATTCATCAAACGCTGAAATGACTCTTACCAAATCCCCGGCACCAACACCTCTCTGCTCTCTCCAAAAGTCCACCGACTGCTTTGAATCCGTCCTTTATTTAAGTCAGTTGGTCTCCAAACATGAAAACTAGTTTATTCACGTATGCAAATCAGTCCGAACTATTATATTCTACCATTGCGAATAGAAGCCTTTCTTTTTTTTTTTCTCTGGTTGATGGGCACGCACAACATGCTAAACACCTCATTTGCTTTTCAGCTGGAAAATTTTAGTTTCTATTTTTACAGTAAGCAATGTTTAATCTTCCTTCAGATTCTAAACCACACATATATTACGAGTTGGCCCTGTTTTTAACAAATCAAAGGATGTTACAACATCGTATGAACTTATGTAAGACTTGGGTTGAATTATCAAGTTAATGGTATCGTACAGTGAATTAATTTAGCGTCAAAGGACCAGAATCGGAATGCTTATGGAAACAACTCATAATAATGGTATTTTGACAATTGATAAAGTGCAACTCGATAGGGCAAGAGACGTAATTTATTCATAAAATTTACTGACAAAGAAATGAAGACTTTAAACAATATATTTTTGTTACTACAACTCCGGTACCAACACCTCTCTGATTCCCCTTGCCTGCTTCTAATCCGCCCTTTATTTAAGTCAGTTGGTTTCCAGACATGCAAATTAGTTTATTCGCGTATGCAAATCAGTCCCAACTATAAAAATCTACCATTGCGAATAGAAGTCTTTTCTTTTTCCTCTGGTTGATGGGCACGCACAACATGCAAAACACCTAATTCTATTTTCAGTTGGTAAGCTTTTGTTTCTATTCTTCAAAGTAAGAAACTTTTAATCCTCCTGTATATGTTAAACTACATATTCTTTATTCGTATAGATACATCTTCTCTCGCTGCAAACGGGAATTTGGAAGTCTATTACTAGACTCCAAACGTTAAAGAAAAAACGCAGTACGGTTCAAATCTTGTAGAAGCACCAAAAACCTCTGTATAACTTCGAGCCCCAATAAACGAAAATAATTCTGCTTACAGCAAAATCTCACTCCGATACTCACTTCTATCTTCCTCAAATGCTCTCTCACTTTTCCTCTTTTTTCTTCCCTTTTTATTAGCAGATTCCCCCTCTCAGTTAATTCCGTTTAACTAATCAAAAAGAAACATAATTCGCTGGCTCACTATTTGTCGTCAAGGTGAATCCACGTATTCTTGTGTAGCAACTAGTGGATTTGTTAATTCGAGGTCGCTAGTTCAATCCTCACTAGAAAACTATGAAGCCAAAACTTATTTCCTTTTCCATCTGCAAGCCATGCAAAGGCGGACCCTTTTACTGCGGAGATGAAGTAAGTCGGGACCACCTCCACCGCTCGAGTCTGGCTCAAGATCATCACTTCCGCCACACTCGCACTTCTTAACAATTCGACCAAACCAAAATACATGTAATAAACTCTCACTTTTAATCCATTGTGCACATGTGTACAGCATCTCTCGTACATTCCACACTAAATAAATATTGTTATTATTAACCATGCTTTTTTTTGAATTTCATCACTTCGACTGTAAGAGGAGTTTCCCCCTTTCGCATACTCTCTCAACTCCTTCCTCAAATATATCGTTCACATTCACTCTAGAATGGAATGTGGCCATCTGTCTCTCTACGGGTCACAGATAGATGGGTAACCATCATGCACTTCACAAGCTAGCTGTAGCAATATAATCTATTTATATAAAGTTAGGTATGTATATATGTTTATATATGTGTATGTGCAGGATTCATTCCTAAATTAATTAACCAATCATTATGGATTCCGAAACACAGCTGCTGGACGTAAGGAGTCGTAATGTGAGCTATATTTTGTTTAGTTTTATGCAAAAGGGATAAAAAGGATGCGGAAGACCTTTGTGAAAATACTTCCGACTTTTGTGAAATTATAACAATAAGTTTTAGACATAAATGATTAAATATTCCCCAAATTACCGTTTCTTTTGAGTATTTTAAATGGTTTTTAGGGGGCATGATATGGGCACGACCCTCTATTTGAAAGTTTAAATATATCAGATGTGCATTGAATTTGATACCAATTAAGCAAGATTCCCTGAATTTCAGCTTTTCTGAAGACCCTTTAAGCTTAAGCCTTAAATTTTAGACATTTTTTAGAATCGAAATTATATAATTGATTTTTATTAAAATTAGAATAAAGTTTAGTGCTATTATATCTTGATTTTAATATTTGTAAGGGGACATAAAAGTGGTGCAAAACCGTTTTGTTCGGAGAATTAATTTTACCCGTCCTACGGCGGATATTCTTCTAGCTTAAGTATAAAATAATATAGGGAGGTAGGTATTCTAACCATCCTATCGACACCCCACACACATATATACACATCTCTCACTTCTTAACAATTAGCACAAACGAAAATACATGTGCTACATGATACATGGTCGGTTAATTAATTTAGAAGTGAATCCTGTACACACAAATATATAAACATATTAGCATACCTAACTTTATAAAGATAGACATACTAAATTATAAGTTATCTCTCTTTATTAGAAATCTTCATTGACGTCACCCCAGAAATAGAAACGAGGCTTCACTCTCTTTTTGATCTTGGACAGAATCAAGTCAGTTGCAGGCAGAGGGGGTGGGACAACAGAGCGGTGGGGGACACCAAGTTGGTAGGGAGCATTCAATCATGTTCAAATTATCTTCTTTTCTCTCATAATATTTCTCAGTACTAGGACTTATACTTGAGTCTTTGAGGTATACAATCAAGGAGTTGGCCCTGAACTTCTTCAGGACATTACCAGACTTCTGCACGCAATTGAACCGAGTTCAGACGTATAAAAACACATCTCCTTTGTAATAGTCAGTTATAAGTTATCTCTATTTATTAGAAATATTCATTGACGTCACCCCAGAAATACAAACGAAGCTTCACACTATTTCTCATAACGGACAGAGTCCAGTTCAGACGTGTAAAAACACAGGTAATAAAAGCTGAGATGAAAATTGCGTGCGTTCGCTTCATTCCTGACTCCAGCCTTGTCTCAATATATTACAACTAGTATTGAGCCAATTAATCGGAATCGGAATCGGAACTTTTTTGGGTATCAGAATCAGTATCGCAATGCCCAAAACGACTCTTTTTTATTGCTTTTGTTTAAAACAACATTTTCCATTGCTGGTACTACTGATAAAATGGTAAATATTTATTGATTTTAAATTACCAGTAAAAATAAATCTGTAGATCATCCCCCACCCCAAGTGTATTTGTACGTTTGCGAAAATGTATGCACATATTACATGGGTCTTTACGATAATCCGAAAATGTAAAAATAATAACAACTCTTTAGCTAAATATTTAGAAATTTAAAAAGGATCGGAATGGGGAATTTAGAACGGAATCGGTAAAAATATTAGAATCGTTCCATCACTAATTACAATATCTATCTATCTACCCAGTCTGTTCCTATATATCTATTTACCACACAGCTCCGATCCTGTTTTTTTTTTCATTAATATCCAATATGTCGCAGTTTAAACGACTGTTGAAAGAAAAGTTTATATTTATTTATTTAAGAAGTAATAATAATAAAATGTCAAAAGGGAACTTCGTAAAAGAAAGGAAAATGCTGATTTCACGCCAAGCGGACACGCACACAAACACTAGCGTTTGCGAGTGATGTGGTGTGAACAAAGAAAAAGCCACCATCCAATTCCTACGCCCACTCTGAAAAATGAAAAGAAAAAAGTCCCGTTTCAAATCCATAAACCGGTTAACAAACGTATTATTTTCACATACCTTAGATTTTAATGTAAGGAAGAAAAAAGAAGAAAATGTGTTTTCCTATGTGTATGTGTGTACGGGGGGATCCTAAGTATAAAATAATATACTAATGGCCTTGTGGAATTTATTAAACAAGTAAAATTCAGCATTATATATACACACACACATGATAGAGAGAGAGAGATTTTTATTAATTTTTGTACGTACATAAAAGTAATCCATGAACACGGCCCATAGTCGTCATCAGCATGACTAACTTATATATATATATATATATATATATATATATATATATATATATATATATATATTTATAAATAAATATTAATTATTTATTACCTACAGACATCGAAGTTTCATGCTAACGCTAATTCCCAACGGTGGGCGGGCGCGAACCCCGAACACAAATCGCCACTGATTTGTAGTCAAGACTCTTAATCCCTCGGCCATAGTGAACTAGTTATTAATTAGGGAGGAATTTAACTTTGTAAATAGCGAATCGGCGGCTAAATTTACCCAAGCAGTTTAGAGTGATCAACGAATGTATTCGGATCGTGCATTTCGCTATTAGTACTGCTTAATATAAATCACTCAGAGTTAGTCTTTCTTTTTTTTGAATATATATATATATATATTCAAAATTAGTCTTTCTTTTCATTCTCCCTCTTTTTCCTTTCTCTCTCTTTATTCTCTAGCTATGTGTCCCTTTCATTCTCTCTATTTCCCTTTCTCGCTTTCTTTCTCTTTTTCTCCAGCTGTTTCCCTTTCATTTTCCCTCTCCCCCCCCCTCTCTCTCGTTCTTTCTCTTTGTTCTCTAGCTTTGTTTCCCTTTCATTCTTTCTCCCTCCCCCCCCTCTCTCTCTCTCTCTTTCATTCTCTCTTTTTCTCCAGCTGTTTTCTCTTTCATTCTCTCCCACTCTCTCCCCCCTTCTCTCTCTATTCTCTGGCTGTTTTTCCTTTTTATTCTCTCTCTATCTTTCGCTCACTCTCTCTTTATACTCTAGCTATGGGTTAAATAGTATTAATACGTGTGTTGATATTCCCTATTATTTATAATGTACTATTCCAGTCTTCGGTTTTATAGTTTGTTTTCTTACCTTCAACTGTTAATAAACAGAGAAAGAGGGGGTGAGAGATACGGGAGCGAGAAGTGATAGACAATGTATAAAATAAAAGTGGGACAGGGAGCCACACAACACACAATGAAAGAGGATGAGAGTAATAGACAGAGGCTCATAACCATATATAATCTTAAACTACATCACTCAAGATACTTGGATAAGTATGTTCTATTTAGATCAAAGGGACATAACAATGTCGTTGGGTATGCGTTCGCGCTTGACAATTTTATTTATAAGTTGAATATGGAGACAGATCTTCATAACGAGATATATTTTGAATATGCATTACCCAGATTACTTGGATAAGTATATTTCATTTTGATCAAAACGGGGGGGGGGGTACAATAATATCGTGGGGTCAGCGTCCGCGCCGGCCATCCATTAAAAGGAAATACAACCTTTTACTTTATTCGGTTTATATTAGGTAATTACAAAAGTAATGTCCGATTTCAGAAACATACATTTAATCATGAACAATTTTTCACCTTTCCAATAATCTGTAAATGACGTAAAATTGTTGCAGTGCTGACAGCTATTGTCTGAGACATTTCTTTGACAAATTGACGTGGATTTTGCTCAACAAGTGCTTGAAATTGTTCATTGTCAAGATTACACGGCCGCCCTCTACCTTCTTCATCTTCAAGACTCATCTCTACAACAGAATTTCTAGAAACCACCTTCGTACTGTCCTATCGCTTGTGGATTTATCTCCCGATGCTGTATTGGTATTGGCAGAAGTTTTGGAGGCATTGTACCCAAGTTTGAAGTCATTCAGCATAAGAAGGCGAATGTCATGTTTCGGCATGTTCATCATTGCGGGTTTTCTATGCTTCAAAAATACTTTCTATCTGAAAAAAGTTACAGATTATTATCGAGAACACATTAATTATTATATATGTTAACATTTACCAGAAATAAACTACAAATTCTGTGCTAAAATGACTTTTTAAAACCCAGCGCTTCAGGCGGTTATCATTTTTGTAACGACCTAATAGCTTGAAAATAACAGAAATAATAAGCAAAAAGAAATGTCAATAATTGGTTCAAAGCTTAGATCATCAGCACAGAGGTGTTCCACATTCATTGATGGGAAACGACGGATATGCCTCAAGGAGGTTAAAGATTATAATTTTACCAAGAGTTATTTCAGTCTACTTGAACTCCTTCCCACCAAATCAATGCTGAATATATCTTTGAGTTACCCATCCAAAACTTGAACATCATAAAATGTAAAATAAAAAAAGATGAAAAAGTAATACGATGTTATGGCAGGAAGGTCTTTGTGCTAGCAGAATATGAAAGGTGGACGACGAAAATCTCACCAATAGAAGCACATTTTATTAGTGTATAATTAAGACACCTTTGTGAGATATGCAATGTTCATCACCATCAAGATTTTGATCACTCCTGGAGGATGAAACCCCTCCATGATTTCCACCCACCTTATTGGTGACTGTCATTCAGGGGTTTTGCCATAGTCGTCACACTATTCACTACGGGTTGGCGACGCTATTTATAGCTAGGTGTCCACATACAGCGCCTGGTATTCCCAAATGGTAACCAGACTAAACATTGCTTAACTTCGGTGATCGAGCGGGAACCGGCGTGTCAACATAATTATGCCGTAATTTTGCAATGTTATCCGAAGTTATTTAATAATAACTCGAACGACCAATATACACATATTAAATATTACGTGAAAGGGGCACAGCCTGGCGTTCACATCGCTTGACCAATCGTCACCAAACTTTGCCAAAATATCGATCATGGTCTAACTTAGAACAGATGTAATTTGGGAATATCTACGTCTAAGGTCAAGGTCAAGATAACGGAAAAATAAGTCACACTTTTGGCGATAACTTCGGTTCTGT
>CAUVYP010000081.1:57500-87500 GCA_963556195.1 Sepiola atlantica | reverse complement strand
AATTACACTACTTACTTTGCATGAGAAAGTAAGTAACTCCGATGATTTATTTACGTATTGTTTTTATTGGCAAAAAAAAGAGAAATTAAACTTTTAAGCAAAAATAATTCGCTTTGAAGTAATGCCGAATAACTTTTATGTCTACTTTTTTTGCGAAAAGGGTTGATACGCCGTAAAACAAACCAAGCAAACAAAACACTATGTATAAATATCTTTCGGGTTATTTAATGCTGAATCCAGTCATTTGGTAAAAGTTTTTATGCTTCAAGGAAACTTGTTTTTGTTTTTGGCTTAGCAGAACATGATTGAGTTTTGCAAAGAGAAAGGAAAAAAAACACTAACATTAATGTTTGTAGCATTTTCGGTCAGGAAGTCAGTATCTTAAGACAGCCTGATCTGGTAGCACCAGGGTGGCATCACAGTTTAACGGTGGATCTAAGAGCCATACTAACCGAAGATTTGGAATCAGCACCTTCGATCCGATGTCCTTATCGATGTCAAATATTCTTGAACCTTTTTTTTTTTTTAATTCATTATTCCGAATTAAAAGTACGTCAAAATAAAATGCTATTTTTAACATTTCCTTTCCAGCCGACCGAACAACATACTTACAATAATCTGAACCAGTAAGGAAAATAAATAAACATATGGATATAAGTCAAGATTGTTGTTATTAGTCAAATCGTTGTACGTATTTGACATCTTTTTATTATTTAAACTTTTATTTATGTTCTTTATTTATAGTAGACCATCGAACTATTATAGATCTATGCACATAGATCCCTACGCCGAACACTATAAGTAAGTTAAAAAAAAATTATTTTCGTCTGTTCGGTCGATAAGTGTCCGCCTTCAGTTCAGTTTTATGCCATCTTTCAGGGTTCGAATCTCACACTAGACAATTATTTTGTATGTTTTTCTTGCGAGAGCGTTCCAATTATTTACTAGCCGATATCGAACATCATCATCATCAACATAAACCTGAATAATATTGGGTTGGCCAAAAAGTTCGTTCGTATTTTTTCAGGAAGGAGGAACCCAAACATCAAGTTTAGAAACATAACCGAGTTTATGCAATTCATTTTCCACGCCCGATTGGGAAATCTTGAAAATGTCTGCGATTTGTCTGGTTGTCAAACGGCAACCTTGTTCAACTATGGCTTTTACTTGGTCACTGTTGATCATCTTTGGCCGGCCATTCACTGAAAAAAATTCCTTTTTGGAATCGAACAAACTATTTCTGGCACACCTATTCTGGCGAGTTCTTGCCGTGAAAATTTTACAAAGATTGAAGCTCAGTCGAGAACGTTCCATGGAAATATCGATCGAGTAGAGAAAGACTAGCAACGCCTCTTCTGTGAGAAAGGGACTTTAGTAGAAGAAGAAAAGATCAGTCCCCCCCCCCTACTGGATGACGAAGCAAAATGTGTGTGGGTAACTGGTGATACACCAATTGCAGAGTGCAGAAGTAGCCTTGAAACAGTCTCAGCAAACTCAACACATCAAAACGGTGTATAATTAACGATGTAACACCGAGTTATTTTGGTTAACTGTATAAGCTGCCCCAACTTAACTCCACAGCGAAAGAACCATAAATCATACGAACCAAAAGTTCTTTTTTTTTCACATATTCAATAATATTATTAAAATGATTTTTTCTTTAAAAAAAAAAAAAAATGACTATTTTGTTTTTATAACTTGTGTGAGTGAGGGAGTCTTTTGAGATTAAAAATTAAAATTGTAAAATAATTATAGTGTACAGATAATTCGTAAACAAGCTATTTTGTTTAACTGTATAAGCTGGCCCAACTGGACTCCAAGCCTAAAGTCTAATAATTCATAAAATATATAATAAGACACTTGTCAACCATACAAATCTAAAAGTCCCATTTAATGGTGTATAGTAATTAACACAAATTAAATAAATTAACAACGAAATTCATACAAATAAATTATATGCGTTTTATTTACCCCACATCAGAAGTTATAGAGGATGTAAATGTTTGTACCATATTTAATTAAGTTGAGAAGTGTTTATATAAAGTATATTTATAAAGTTCTACCTTGTATTGAGTACTTTTATAAAAATTTGGTTTTAAGTTCACTTTATAAGTAATTTTGAACTTTTTCAATTATATATATATATATATATATATATATATATATATATATAAGTTCAAAGAATTCAAACATGATCATTATTTGGCGTACGATCGTTTCCAAGACTATTTTGAAATATTTTATTTTGTATTATAGTTTTGAAGACTCAAAACCGTCTCTTCTACAGCGCCCTTTACAACATCACATACAGAAGTCATTTAAGAAAACATCTGCTTTCAGTACTATTTGAAAAAAGCATATATTTAGAGACATAACCTCTCATTATGCAACCATATATTATTCCATCAATCAGTTCAAAAAAGATAATAGCAGTGAAAGTACTTTAGAAACATCAAATGAAATATTTTAAACATTCATAATACAGAATGGACCAAGAAGAAAAATATATATAAATAAATAATACATTTTAAAAAATAAAATCAAGTTAAGAAAAATAATAAAAGTAATAATAATAGAATAAAATAAAATAAGAAAAGAAAATTAAGAAATAAGATAAAAATGATATACAATATGTATATAATTATTGGGTAATAAAACAAAATAATAAATATATGAGAATAAATCTAAGAAGGAATAAAAGAATAAATAAATAAAATAAAAATTTAATTTACTTTTAAAAGAAACAAGATAGAGTATAAATTGAAGAAGAATTAAAATAATTAGAAGATAAAAAGACATATAACTCAAAGCTTCTTTAGACTATATATTGGGTATTTAGAGCTGTATGGCTAGGTTTCCTTCCTCTTATCTAATTGCCTTTCTGGTACCTAAGGTACTTAAGGTTTTTTTGTTTTTTTTAAATGCAACTTTAATTCCTATATAATTTTATTTCTAGCTACCATATCGCAGAATGGTTCTTGGGTGTAGTGTTTAGATAGTATTATTATTATTATTATTATTATTATTACTATTACTAGTTTTACTATTGTTATAATGAATATTATTTGATATGCAAATTACCATATCACACGGTAGTCTTAAGGGTAGTATATTATTATCATTATTATTATTATTATTATTATTTGATTATTATTATTTATATATGTATATATAAGTGAAATTTTAAGCTGAATTATTTCGACACTTGATTATTGGGGAAATGGTAGTTTGATCAGTACCATTGGAGAGCCATGAATATTATAACTGTCCTGTTTTTAAATCTCCGAAACAGTTACATGGTAAACAGCTGATGATCCCCGTGTTAATATTAGATGCTTACGTTAAGGTCTCCTGTTTTTGTTTCACTGTTAGATACTTAATCCCCCTTTTTATTTTATTTACTTACTATTATATATTTTTATTTATTTATAAATTTTCCAACGGATGTTAAGTCTGCAATATTTTGGATTTAGTTAGTTTCTCTGGGAATTTAAACTGCATTTTGCTTTCTTTTTTTTTTTCTTTTCTTTTTGTCTTTTTGTTTAAAATAACTCAAAGCTTCTTTAGACTATATATATATATATATATATAAACTTCGGTACATTTTGATGGACCGTCAACTGAAATTAGTATATCAAATCCGTATTTTTCAACTATGAGCTCCTCAGAAAACCAAAGTTCACTTGAAAATACACTGTAAGGCAGCAAACAAAAGAACCACTAAAAAAAACCAAACAGCTCACATTGATTACATTTTCTCACGGGGAAAAACATAGGTATTTCGTCCTATAGTGAAAGCTATCTTAATTTCACAAAACAAAGCCATGAAAAAATACGCACAATATTGCCCAAGTGAAAATGCCAGAATAGTTAATAGTTAATTGGTTGTAATTAATAAAGAAATTTTATTTATAAATATATAAATAATAATTATCTAAGATATTAATTTAACTCTAAATTACATAAGAAATTATTTAAGAGTATAGAGATACGAAACCACATGGTGTAAAAGAGCTAAATATAAACGTGTACAATTTAAGGAATTTATTAAAAGTTTCAGTGACGCATATATAGGGTGGGCAAAAATAAGGGTCCTATTTTTAAAAATTCATAACTTTTTTATTTATTGATTTAAAAAAAATTTTTTTTTTAGAATATGTAAAGGACCCCTTCCGAAGCAAGCATGAGCCGTATTAGCCCTAAGGAACGTACCCTCATTTAGAAAACATTATTTTTGCTTAAAAAACTCAAAACCGTGTAAAAAACAATACTTTAGTTTTTGTAAGTTTTAAGAAGTGTTTTTCGGCTAAAATTTGTTTTGTTTATTTCAAAAAATCTCGGAAGGGTCAGTCTACACACACATAAAGTTTGGTGAGTTTAACTTTTATTTTGTGGAAGTTATTCAAATTCAAGTTATTCAAATTTAAAGATAGGACCCTTATTTTGGCCCACCCTGTATATGCCGTTCACCACAAATCGCTTAGAATTGGCTAATAATTAAGCACCGCTATTCATATGCACATTAGTGCACCATTGCAACGAGAAGATTAGTTAAAGCGCCACCTATTGTAACAAACTATTTCCTCCAATCTGTTGAAGAGGATATTACTCTTCATGCAAATAATTAACAGACAGTCCAACTTAAAAGGGGGCATTTGCTCTTGTAGAGGAATCAATGCAAATTAAATAAATTAACGAAATAACTAATACTAATAAATTATAAACGTTTCTTTTACCAAAAATGTGTACAACGGTGAAGTGAGTACACAAGTATTTCTGTTAAAATGTGTGAGTGTGAACATTTAAACTGTGTATGTGTACCCCCACCCGTTCAGACCACCTCTATTTTAATTTGTAGGGTGACATAGGCTTTTTTTTTATACAAAAAAGCCGGCACCACCTCAACAACCCAACTAGCTCAGCCCGACTCAAGTTTTTTTAATCTATCTATTTTTCCACATTGCTACAGGATAGCATTACGGATATCACTATGTTGGGTCTGCATTTAAAATATGGCAACACAAAATGCTGACTCATAGTTGCCAGCGACCTGGAAACTTCTGGAAACTCCTGGAAAAAACACATTAATCCTTAAAAGTCCTGGACGCCCCTGGAATTGAGAGTAAAACATTAAAATACCCTGGAAAATCCTTTAGTTATATATTTTTTCTTTCTATCTTTTACAATTCAGTTTTTGATTGTTGCGTGAACATTCCAATTTCCCACCCGGCTGAATTTATAATTTCTCGATATACCACAAATGATCCGCAGTCTTCCTATAAAAAGTTAGTGTTTGATACTTTTTGTACCACCCTTCCAATGAGGCAACAAGTGCAGACCATGGCGTAGTCCAGCAAGGTCTCTAGTATTTTATTGATGAATTTGGCATTTATGTTTATTTTGTTGAGTTGTTTGTTTGATGTGCCATATTTATTGATATTGCATCCTTGTTCCTTAAAATGTTGGAAAGTCTTGGAATTTATATTTGTTGTAGACCCGTGCTAGGGGTCACAAAGATAACAACCACAAATTGTGACAGGTTAAAATATACAATGTATTTATTCATAGCAATACAGTAACGCCACTAAATGTGGTAGGAGATGACCGGATTCCTACCATGCGGTAAAACATGAATAGGAATGTCCTCTGTTTGAGTCTTTGCAACCATGGTATTTATTATAGATGGTTGCTTCCATTAGTTCTTCAATAGGGGTGATTTGTACCCCACAACACCCCCCTTCCGAGCTTTTCATTCCCCTGGAATGATCGTATAGCTCTTTTTCCTGGGATTGATCTCTATGGGATCGATCCTTTTTCTTTTTCTGGAAGACCGGCGTTGTTCGGCTGCTTGTGGTGTTACCAGGTCGAACGTGTCATATATATGGTCCATTACTTCTTGTTCAACAGGAGGTTGTCTGTCGTCATCAGTGACACGTTTCCGAATTTGGTTCAAATGCTTCTTGTGAGTGAATTTTGGACCTTCGATTATGTAAACCATCCGCCCGATCCTCTGCTTGACCTTTCCTAGTTCCCACATCATACTATTATTTTTATGTACCTGGAAAAATACCTTTTCCCCAGGTAAATACATCTTTTTAGGAACTGTAGTATTCGGCGGTTTTACCTGTTTAGGCAAAAGTTTCTCGAAGACCGGCCTAATTTTCCTCGCAAACATTAACTCTGCCGGCGACATCTTTGATGGAGCGCTTTCATTTGGCGTAATTCGGTACACCTGTAAAAACTGTTGTAACGCCTTTCCTGAGGGCGTTCCTTTAGCTTTTTTCAGGGCTCTTTTTAGCGTGTCCACGAACCTCTCTGCCTGACCGTTCGATCGAGGATGATAGGTTGGCGTTGTTATGTGGTTGACCTGGAAATCCTCGCAGAAACTTTTAAAATCTGCTGACGTGAATTGCGTGCCATTGTCCGACACCAAACAATCGACCACACCAAACCTAGCATACAATTCGTGAAGAGCACTGATTGTAAAATCCGTCGTTGGACTCTTGCATCTAAATACCTCAGGCCATTTTGAAAAGCTATCAACAACTATTAAGTAATAGTTTCCCTCCAATGGACCTGCTAAGTCCACGTGTATCCTTGACCATGGATGGTCAGCTTTAGGCCACGGGCTAAATTGTATTGGGGGCGCTTTTGCAGCCAATGCGCATCCCTTACACGACTTTACCATGTCTTCAATATCAGTGTCCATGCTCTTCCAGTAAACGTAGGACCTCATGAGGCTCTTCATTCTAGTAGCCCCAGGGTGCCCCGTATGAAAATCCTTTAAAAAAAATTTTCTCAGCATGGCTGGGATTACCACCCTTTCTCGGTACAACAGTACCTCATTGCATATAGAATAAACTTCCGCCGCCGATTCATCTGATTGCATTTTTTGTTTCGTTTCTTTGATGAAACTATCTTCTTCAGCCTCCCTTATTATATCTTTCAAAGTCACTGGTAATTCCCTGATCGTATTGTACAGTATTTGTGTATAGTCCTTTTCACTTTGTAGTGACGCTATTACTGTGTCCTCCAGCGGTTCCCTTGATTTCGGGATTAATCGCGACAATCCGTCAGCGTGACCTAACTTCGCAGATGCAAGAAATTCCATACTGAAATCGTAATTTAGCAGGATGGTCGCCCATCTTTGCAGTCTGTTGGCTGAGTAAGTTGGTATCCCTTTTTTTGAACCGAAAATGGTTATAAGCGGCTTGTGATCAGTTTGTAATTTGAATTTTCGACCATGTAAAAAACGGTGGAATTTTGTAACTCCGAATATGATCCCCAGTGCTTCCTTCTCAATTTGGGAATAATTCTTCTCGGCTGGCAGTAAGGTTCTCGACGCATAGGCGATCGGTTTAGTGGACCCATCTGGCATTTTATGTAGAATGCATGCCCCTATTCCATAAGCACTTGCGTCGGTTGCGACAATAATCTCTTGTTCTGGATTGAAATGAATCAGAAATAAATCTGATGTTAGTACATCTTTTAACTGCTTAAATGCCGACTGGCACTCCGGCGTCCAGTTCCATTTTTTGTCCTTTTTTAATAGTTCATTCAAAGGCGCACGCAATTTATGCATATTCTTAATAAAAGTTTGATAATAGTTAACGAGCCCTAAAAAACTTTGCAATGTAGTTACATTTTGAGGCTCTGGCATGTCTTTTATTGCTGTGGACCTATCCGGGTCGGGTTTTCTCCCGTCCTTATTTAATATATGACCCAAGTATTTTATTTGTTCCAAAAAAAATTCACATTTTGCCTCCTTCAAAGTGAAGCCGTATTCTTTTATTCTGTCAAACACTTGAAATACATGATCTCTATGTTGTTCAACATTTTGACTACGTATGAGAATATCGTCCAGATAGCCTATTGAAAAATCCAAACCGCTTAGCAAAGTGTCGATTATCTGTTGGAAAATAGCAGGTGCTACTTTTATCCCAAAGGCTAATCTATTGAATTTAAAAAGACCTATGTGTGTTGAGATACACAAAAGTTTTGAACTATCGTCTTCTACTGGTATCTGTAGATACGTCTCGCTTAAGTCTATTTTGGAAAAAAATTTTCCGCCATTTAACTTAGCGAATACTTCCTCTGGGTTTGGTAACGGATAGTGGTGGTCCTTGAGCGATGCATTCAATCCGGTAGAGAAATCTGCGCATACTCTGATTTCTTTTGATTCTTTTTTTATGTATACGGTGGGGGCTGCCCACTCACTATAGTTAATATGGGTCAAAATCCCTGTGTTAACTAGTCTTTCCAATTCTTCTTCAATTTTTTCTCTTGAAGCGAACGGTACGCTACGTGGTTTTTTGAATATTGGTTTTGCTTCATCCAGCAATTCGAATCTCGCTTTTATTTTCGTGCAGCATTCAAGCTTTTCAGAAAAAACACTTGGAAAAGATGTTTTTAGATCTTTTAGTTTGTCGGCTTCGGCCGTTAAATTTTCGACTTTTTGACAAAAATCACTCATTGGCGAGTCCCATAATTCAAATTCTTGGATCCAGTCAGATCCAAATAAATTTGATGTGTTCCTAAGAACGAATACTTTTAACTTTTTTGTCTTTCTTTTTAGTGAAACATAAATAATTAATTCACCTTCAAAATGTATCTTTTCACCAGTTACCGATCTTGCGATTTTATTCGTCTTCATCATCGTGGGCTTACCTAATTTCTTCCACGTGTGAACATTTATAATCGATATATCCGACCCTGAATCGAGTTGCAGATTTACTTCTCTATTTCCGATTCTCGCCGTAACATATTTCCTTATGTTCTCTGTTAGTGATGGGTCCCTTTTTGCAGTTTTTATGTAGTTCTTTTTTCCTACTTTTGCTCTGCAATATGAGGCCTTGTGCCCTGCTCGTTTGCATAGGTCACACGTTATTTTCTTATGGTACCAACATGCATTGTACCCATGAGGTCCTCCACATTTACTACAAGGGGTCCTAGGCTTTTGTCTATCCTGATAATTTTGTGAAGGGTTCTTTTTGCCTCTTGGTTGGTAATAGCTGGCGGGTGAGTGTCCTTTATTTTTGGAGCGTATCTTTTTAATGTGAGCGATACCTGCTTCCTCTATGTTTCGGGAATCCTGTTTCACTGCCACGAACCGTTGACAATCTTCAGCCAGTTTCTGAAGCGTTAAATCAAGTTCTAATTCCAGTTTATTTAGAGCACGACGTCTTATATCGGCGTCTATCAAACCTTGTGTGAATATTAGGCATCTAAAATTATCTGCCGTTATGATGACAACTTGAAGTCGTCACAGTTTTTATTAACTATAGACGCAAAAGTCGTATAATCCTGATTTTCCTTATGTGTAATATTCATACATTTCCATCTTTTATGGAAAAGGCTTGTCTTTGGACAGTATAACTCCATTAACAGTTTGACTGCCTCGTCAAACGACAATTCGTTGGTTTTTCTTGGCAAAATATAATCCACGAATTTGTTATGTTCGGATGCACCCAACTTCCGTAGTAATAAACGAACCTTCTTTTGATCCGTCCATGAACCACAATCAATCTTGAATAAGTCTTCAAATCTTCTGAAGTATACTTCAAACGTTAGGTCTTCCTCAGGAGCATAGCGAAATGTATCAATGGCTGACCAGATCGCATTTTGCGAAAAAGCCGTACTGTTTTCCTGTCCGTTGTCCTTATTAAAACTTGTGTTAACAAATCCATTTTTTTATCTGATTGGTTTTGATGCTCTAAATGTAATTTTTTCAATTCCAATATTTGTTCGTTCATTTCTTTCTTTTCTTCCGCGGCGTATTTCATCATTTCTTTATTTTCTCTTCCCTGTTTTTCCTCGAAGTATTTCATTAAACTTAACCGCTTCTCATCATTTTGTTTCTGTACTATCAATTGTTCTTCTCGAAACCTTTTTTCAAGTTCTAATTGTTGATTTTGTTGAAGTTTTATAATTTCCAAAATCTGTTTTGAAAAATCCTCCATTTTTTTATTTTTTTTATGACAAAAAAGCGTTTTCAGAAACAAACCAATTCTTTTTCTATAGTACCAACTCTACAAAAAAAACTTTTACAATTTTTGTATCTGGTTATATTGACGAGTATTTCCGTAATTTATTTTTTCCTTGTGTGGCAATTTTCCACTAGAAAATAATTCAGCGTTTGTGTTTATACAGAAAAAAGTTTGACCTTTTTTTTCTTCAATTTTCTTTTCGTAACGTGTAAGTATTTAGTTCAAATCCTTGTTGAACGTACACTTTTTTTCTTTTACAAAGAATTAGTTTTTTTTTTGTGAAAAAAAAAGCGGGTTCATAGCATTTATTTAAATATTGGCCATAATTTCCGCTTTAAGTGCGTAACAGAATATCATATTTTCTCATTAACACAAAGTGTTATGCCGTACCTGCTTGTCGAAAGTGTTTTTTTTTTGTTTTTTTTTCAATGTGCCAGTCAGTCAGAGAAAAATTTATTTTAATCGGAAAAATCCGACGTAACTTTTTAATTTTGTTTTTCAATGCTAATGCCTTTTTAAGACAATCTTTTTAGAACGAACAAATTTTTTTTTTTTTGTACTTACTGAAACTTTAAGTCGTTTTTTGTTTTTTTTCAGTTGTCGTAAATCCACGCCATTTATGAGTTCCGTTTTAACTCGTAGTTTAGGCTTCTTGTGGCTTTTTTTTTCAACAGCAAGATAAGACTTTTTTGACGACGTCTTTTGTTGTTTGACTTTTTTTTTTTTCAAGTAAATCCTTGCCCGAATCTTCGTTATTCAGTTTTTTGTCGAATGATCCCGTAACTTTCTTGAGTAATCCTGGTAGCTAGTATTCGTGACTGGTATAAAATCAAAATCCTCACGTATGTTCTTTACTAAATTTCTCGTCGCCAGTGTTGTAGACCCGTGCTAGGGGTCACAAAGATAATAACCACAAATTGTGACAGGTTAAAATATACAATGTATTTATTCATAGCAATACAGTAACGCCACTAAATGTGGTAGGAGATGACCGGATTCCTACCATGCGGTAAAACATGAATAGGAATGTCCTCGATATTTAACACCTACCCACTATAGGAGTATGTGACACAAGGTCGGAAAGTGGCCTCAGGCAGTAAGCTATCAACTTACTCCTCCCCAAAGAGGAGAGGCAAAGCCTGGGAGGGTGGACCTCCTAGAACTGCACAGGACAGACCCATAGACCGGCGGAATCATGCCCCGAAGGCCAAGACAACACCGGTCTATAGGGTGTAGTATCCATCGGAACAGATACCACACGTGGACACTCACATGATAGGAGTGTCCTCGATATTTAACACCTACCCACTATAGGAGTATGTGACACAAGGTCGGAAAGTGGGATTTGAAAAGCCAGCGCCCGAGAACGTGAGCGCTTTAGCCATTAAAAATTGCCTGGACAGCCCCGTCGGCATTCCCCGGTAGGGGCGCCTCAGGCAGTAAGCTATCAACTTACTCCTCCCCAAAGAGGAGAGGCAAAGCCTGGGAGGGTGGACCTCCTAGAACTGCACAGGACAGACCCATAGACCGGCGGAATCATGCCCCGAAGGCCAAGACAACACCGGTCTATAGGGTGTAGTATCCATCGGAACAGATACCACACGTGGACACTCACATAATAGGAGTGTCCTCGATATTTAACACCTACCCACATTAGGAGTATGTGACACAAGGTCGGAAAGTGGGATTTGAAAAGCCAGCGCCCGAGAACGTGAGCGCTTTAGCCATTAAAAATTGCCTGGACAGCCCCGTCGGCATTCCCCGGTAGGGGCGCCTCAGGCAGTAAGCTATCAACTTACTCCTCCCCAAAGAGGAGAGGCAAAGCCTGGGAGGGTGGACCTCCTAGAACTGCACAGGACAGACCCATAGACCGGCGGAATCATGCCCCGAAAGCCAAGACAACACCGGTCTATAGGGTGTAGTATCCATCGGAACAGATACCACACGTGGACACTCACATAATAGGAGTGTACTCTGTTTATTTATCTCTTTAAATATTTACATATAAAAACAGATGTGGCACAAGGCCAAAAACGGGTATGGGGGAGGAGTGGGGGTCGGGGGTCGTCCACTGGTCTATGCCCTAAAAAAACTAGCTTCAATCACCACAATACCACATTTACTCTATGGACTTAATCTACTTAAAATATCCCCAGGTTGTTTCATGATTTTTTATTTACAAAAATAATATGTACAGAGTATGGTGATAGGGAGTGGGACAACAAAAACTAAGCCTTAAAAAATCCCCCAAAAATAAATAAAAATAAAATGGATGTAAAAATAAAGAACAAAATAAAATGCTAATTATGGTAAGTTAGTAGGACCCTCCCATCCTATCTAAGGTATGAACTGCTCACTGTCTTCCGGAACAACCGAAAGCAAGAGAGTCAGCTCCTAAGTGGGAGTGGGCGTTGCCTAGGGGGACAAAATAAATATTGGGTAGGGTTTATTTGGGGGGGGGGGATGTGCGGTGTCCTCCAGGATAAATACCATTAGGGCAGGCCAGGGATAAAGTAAATCGGGGAGCGGGCATCCTGGAGGAGTTCTGACACCTAAAATAAAGATGGGGAAAACAGGACTCATTTGTACTACTAGCTATAGGGACTGATCCAACAATTGGATATTTAAGACAAACTTGTCAAAAAGAAATACCTAAGGTCGGCGTGTGCCATGCTTAGGCAGGGAACACGAACTCAATTTTATTCCGTATGAACACACATAAACTAGCGGTGTGTATCCACCTACTTTTAAATAGCGAGAAGGGTAACCTCCTTCTATCACATTTAATTTTGATTTTAAGTTGATGCTTAAAATACGAAATTAAATCATAATAAGAAGGCGGCACCCCACCGCTCCCTATGTCTAAGCGTGAAGACCACACTACGAGTCTAGCTACGGCTAAAATCGCAAGTAACACCATTTGTTTCTCCCTGGGCCACAATGGGTCCATGTTGAAAACAACGGATTCTAAATCCAGGCACGTCACCCGCTCGGGAACGATGCGAGCCGTCACCTCGTTGACATACGTCCAGTATTCACGCAGCTTGGAGCAGTTGAAAAAGGCGTGCTTGGCCGTTTCAATTTCATCATCCTCGCAACGTGGACAAAAAGGGTCCATACTTAGACCAATACTGAAGCGTATGCCATTAAGGGGTACTACATTTCGAACTAATCGCCAGGTTAGAGAAAACTCAGTATTGTTAAGATAACTCCGGCCTGGCGCCCAATTCCACTGAGAGCGAACCTCCTCCTCCGACAATCCAAGTCGCTCCCCAAGTGGATCCAAAGCGGTCCCCACCACTAACTCCCGATATAGTGTTTTCCTAGACCGGGCGAGGTCACTGGACCCCGGCAGCACTCTGAGCGCAGTTCGGCATTCGTTGAAGAACCGCGATTGACCCCTTGGCCTACGACGGCATTCAGCCAAGTGGTCAGGGGTGAGGTTGGGAAAAGCCTTCTCAACCGCAGGGCCCCACGCGGACTCCTCTGTCAAAGTTCTACTCAGGAATGTTAACCTCTCGGCATATAAATGGCTCGCCAAGTCGGGCATTCCCAAGCCCCCAACATCAGGACGTTGAGTACAGACCTGTCTACAGACTAGCGGCTTTCTCTTGTTCCACAAAAGCGAGAAAAGCGTACGCGTTAAAGCCGCCAAGCGGTCTGCAGGCAGAGGTAGTACAGCCAATCGGTAAAGGATAAGCGGAAAGACGTACATGGCGCACGCCTCAGCTCGACCTTTAAGGGAAAGCCCCCTTCGAAGCCAAATCCTTACAGACGCTTCGACCTTAGACTGTACTTCCGACCAATTCTTATCAAGCTGGAGACCCGGTCCGAACCACACGCCGAGGATTCGAACCGGGCCATCTGACCAGTTGAAAAGGCCCGGCAGCGCATCCGCGCCACTCCAGGCAGCCAACCTTAGGCCATTGGATTTGCTAAGGTTGACCACGGCCCCTGTAACATCTTCATACCTTTTGAGTGCCTTAGTTACCGTGGAGATGTCTCGACGGCACGAGACGAACACGGTAACATCATCGGCATACGCGGAGACCCTGGCTCGCGCACCACCAGGTAGAGCGATACCGCGTAGGGCGGGTCCAGCCTCCCCTTGCCTCAGCTTGCGCAGGAAGGGTTCCAACGCAAGAACGTAGAGGAGAGGAGACAACGGACACCCCTGACGTACCGACCGAGAAACAGCAAACGATTCCGATCGCATCCCGTTTACCTGCACCACTGCCGTCGGGCTGTGATACAGCATGGAAATCCATCTGCGGAAGTCCGGTGTAAAACCGGCGGTTTCTAAAACAGATCCCAAGAACCGATGGTCAACCCTATCAAAAGCTTTGGACTGATCTAAATTGATCAGCGCGGCTTCGGTGTCGTCTTCTAACCCCTCTAAGATCGTGCGTATCAGATGCAAGTTGTTCTGAATCGATCTCCCCTTCACAGCATAATTCTGATCAGGTTCAATTAATTCACCAATAACAGCCTGCAACCGATTTGCAAGAACTTTGGCCAAAATTTTTAAATCTGTATTTAACAGAGTTATGGGCCTATAGTCATCTAAACCCCCAACATGCTCGCCCTTTTTCTTAAGCAATGTGATCACTCCCCTGGTGACTTGACCAGGGATAGAACCCTGTGCAAACCAGTGGTTGAACACATCCGTCAGAATAGGTACGAACATGTGCGACAGCCTCAAGAACAATTCATAGGGCAAACCATCAAGTCCCGGAGATTTGTCGTAGCCGACCTGCTTCAACGCAGTCAGGACCTCACATTCTGTAATGCGCCCATCACAACTAGCCGCTCGAGCCGCCTCCAGGCGGGGCGAACCGGCCAAATAGTTGCCAAACTCCTCGACGCGGAGTCTGGACAGTTGGGTGAAGCGATCCGCGAAATGCTCCCGAAACCCCTCACAAATCTCCCGAGCCGACACAAGGGTGTGTCCTTCCGGGCTTTGAATTTGACGAATATAGCCGTCCGAGTTGCGACATAGTGGAGCTCTACGCTCTGCAGCGTCAACATTCACGGCTTCGTTGGACACTCTTTCTAACCTAGCCCTGACTACTTGACCTTCATACCGCTCGTTAGCCGAACGTTTCAGGTCCCCCTTAGCTAAGTTTATGGCTAGGGAATCCCCCCCTTCCACCGCCCGGGCCAGCTTATTTTCTAAACGCTTTTCTGTCTCAGCCTTATTTAAGGCGAGGCGTTGGCTATATTTGACAGAAAAGCTCCTAATGTCACATTTGGCGTTAACCCACCACTTACTCCCGGTTACCGCCCCCACTAATCCCTTTTGAAAATTAAGTGTTAGCCTGTCCCGGAAGTCACGTATCTCCAGTAAGGAGGTATTTAACTTCCAGTACCCAGCTAACTTATGGGTTTTAGGTTCTATCTCCATACTGGCCACAAGTAATTTGTGGTCAGAATGGGCTAACCAGTGGAACGTGGGACAAGAGATATAATCTACTTTGCCTCTTCTCACTAACAACCGATCCAAGTAAGTACTTGAAACGGAAGGCCTATTAGAAAGCCACGTCCACCACTCCCGCCCCGGGTGATCGACACGAAACCTATCGACCAGATCACATTCAGTCATCAGATCAGAAAGGCTGGTCTCACACCCACCAGACCCTCTAGGCCCACCGACCTTATCTATTTTGGGATCAAGGATGGCATTCCAATCCCCCAGTAAAATTAACCGCTTTGAACCCCCGAGGAACCCCTCCAACCCCCGGAAAAAGAGAGCCCTCTCCCGAGCGATATTGGGCGCATAAACCGCGACGATTCGAAATGCAGCACTTTTTACGGCAACATCGGCCACGACCAGTCTGCCATCAGCATCCGCGTGAACAACGTTTATACTTGCGGACAGGGTGCGTCTTACTAACAAGGAAACTCCCCTAGCACAACGGTCACCGAAAGCTGAAAAAACATCGAAATGCTTCGACAGCAGTCGGTGATCGTCGATCGAATCATAGTGAGTTTCCTGTAACGCAGCCACATCTATGTCAAAAGACATGAGGTCCCCCAGTATGCGTTTAGCTTTGCTTAAAGACCTCATGCCCCTTGTGTTCAGGCTTCCTAAAACTAAGTTCGCGGCCATCTGCACTAATCAGTGTCAACCACCGGTCTGAAGTCTTTCGGGACGAGGATGCCGCAGGCATTAGCCATATTACCCGTTAGTAAGTCGGACGTAACCCGTCCGTCTCGGGTAATGCCCCCGACATCCAATGGAAAGGTGAGTTTTAGGGCCCTATAAAAACAAGGGTGGACGTACATAGGGACCCTCCCTTCGCTATCTTTTCTCAGCTGTTTGAGGGAGTCATGGGTATCATCCACCAGTTTCAGACCCGGAATTGCCCCCTTGGCGGCCTCAACCATTTTCCAAAGGCTTCTCGTCCTGCCTTCCCTGGTCTTTCGGATGAAAGTGATGATCAAGGGGGCATCTGGAAAATTTTGGGGCTTGGTGATATCTAGCCCCTGGGTCTGAGTGAGGAGCTGCAGCGGCCGCACGGTTTTTAACTGTCTCGAGTTGAGATCGGCAGCGACAAGGTGAAAATCTGCTTCGCAGATATGGTCCCCTGGCAGGAAGGGGAGCCTTCGGGTTTTTTCCTTCCTTACTGGGGAACGAGAAGCAGACCTGCTGCTAATTTTGGGCTCCGGCTTTTTGTTTTGAGACAGAGAGCGGGAGCTAGCTGGGGTAGAATCAACAGGGGAGGGGGATTTCTGCTCAGTATTAGGGGTAGGGGGTTGGGATTCAGGAGTCTGAGCAGAAGAGACGGTCATCTCTTCAGACGTTGGGGCAGGGGATTGGGGTCCAGCCTCTTTAACTTTCTTAGCCTTTTTTGTGGCTCTTTTCAAATCCCGAGATTCCTTTTTCTCTGTCTCTGGAGCCGGCCCAGCGTCATCTTCCATTTTGTTTTCGTCTTGTTTCTCCCCTTCCGAGTCTGATGTTGTCAAGGGGACCGTCTGCTTCCTCTTAGTTGCCACTGCCAATCCAGATGTTGAAGGCTGCGGCTCCTCGGTGGGAATATCTAGATTTCGCGACACTGTGGGTAGCCGCCCCCCTTTTTCACCCGGGGGCTGCACCTTTTTGGAGGGGGACTGCTCCGGACTGGAACTTGGTTCTTCGGTGGGGATGGTCTTTCCACCTTTCACCACCTTGCTCCAGTCTTTTGTTGTTGTTGTTGTTGTTGTTGTTGCAGTGCCCCCTCCGGTCGTTGGTGGAGGAGCTGCTGGTGCCACTGACGCCGCTTTCACTCCCGGGGCTTGAGCAGAAGGGGTCTTTTTAGGTGGAAATTTTTTCGGGCAGGCTTTCGCCATATGCCCCTTCTGCTCACAATGCCAACAATGTGGCCTCCTACCCTCGACGATGACACTCATTGTCCAGGTGTCGCACTTGAGTAGGGGTGGGATATTATTGAAGCCGTCCCGGTCGACTCTCATATTTATTTTGTAGTCCCCTACCATAAGGTTACGGGGACCACGGACCGGGACTATAGCTTCGACGTCCCCATACTGACTTAGGACAGCACCAAGCTGTTCTGAGCTAATATAGCAGGGGACGCCAAGGACGGTGACTAAAGTCCTTCTCCTACTCAAGTACTCCGGCCTGAGAATGAGATTTTTAAATCTCAGGTCGGCCCTGGACACTTTTTCTGCTTCCTGTTCACTTGGCAGCAGAATATCCCATGTGGCGAACCCTCTGCGGCACACATAGGATGCTGGGACTTTAAGCCCGTACAGAAGGTCCGCCATTTGATTCACTTCGACCCCAGCCAACCCCTTGGTTTTGGTGTCGATGGTGACTAGCGATACTATTCTTTTCGCTAGTCGATCCACCGCACCTGGAGCTGCTTTGATGTTGTTACCGTCGGTCAATTGTTTGTATTTTTCGTCAAACAACCGACGGTACTCTTCGGGGCTTAGCTGGGACTGGGGTCCCCACTTGTCTTGAGTTGCTGAGAGGGCAGGAGATGCTGATACTGTAGGTGATGGTGGTGATACAGGCGGCGTCTTCTGCCTGGGAGGGATGGTCCTGTCCTGGCTGGACAAACTTTGAGTAGGAGGGAGGGACGGCCACTCTTTCGGAGATGCCACAGGATTGGACACCTTTGGAGTGGCCAACTTGGTCCCACCTCCCCTTTTGCTGGCGGCACCAACTGCTCCAGATTTCATTTCTGGTCCAGCGACCCCCTTCGTTCTCGGTCTGGATTTTCTTGTACCGGTTTTCGTAGGGCTTTTGTTTGGTGCCCTCACACTGTTGCTGCTGCTGCTGCGGCTACTACTGCCACTGTAGTTTCCTAGAGGTCCAAACAGCTCGTAGTCCATTTCAGACATTTCCATCTGAGCAGCCTCCCGGTCGCTTGGCCCTGGCGGCTGATCTGGATCGGTGGCTCCTTCCTGTTGGAGCTCCACCGACCTGGCTGGCCTTAATCCTACAGGCAGGAGACTTTTCCTCCTGCGAGCAGGCGGGCTGACGGTTAAAGCCCGTCGACCAACTGGTGTGATGGGGAGTCTCTCCCACCGACCCAGATCACCTCTCCCAGCTGAGCTAAAACCTACGCTGCCGGGGTCAGCAGCGTTGAAATCACTAGCAGAGTTGCCGTAGCATGCGGCAAACTCTGAATTACTTTCAGTGCGGGGGACAGCACTGCCGTAGGTACTGGGCATGCCGCCTAAGTCGTCAAAAAACCCGTACGTTAAGTCTTGGCCTACTCCGGCCCCCAGATGTTTTTTAGGCATCTGGGAACCAGAGCCCGAGCTAGGCACTAAGCCTCCACCGGAGCTCGGTCCAGTCCTCCCCTCTTCCGTTTTGCCCTGCACAACGGCAGAATAAAAACAAAACGCGTAATATTACTTTTTTTTTTTAGGTGTGAAAAAAAAAAAAAAAAAAAAAAAATTATCGAAAATAAATAAAACCAGATCTGAACCCGGCGCTAACCCGCCGATTTGGAGATGGAAGAACGTTTGCTAAATGTGACTCTAGCTGTTCAACCAAATCCGGCCAGCTGCTTAAGTTGTACCTGGGTTCAGAACAAACCTAAAAACAAGAAGAAAATAATCTCCGTTAGTGCCCAAAAGGGGCTATACGAATCACCCAAGAGGGGTGATCACCCAAAAGGGGTGAGAAGAACAATGGTGCCCAAAAGGGGCTTGCCCAGGGGACAGAGAGAGTCCCCGGTCAAAAAAGGTGCACAAGAGGCCAAGTAGCGTGTCACTCCCAAGTAAAAATCCAAAGTAAAAATCCAACGTAAAAATCCAAAGTAAAAATCCAAAGTAAAACTTCAAAGTAAAACTTCAAAGTAAAAATCCAACGTAAAAATCCAAAGAAAAAATCCTGGGGTAAAAAATAACGACGTCAATTTGAAAACTGTGCTTGGTCTTTTAGGAGTGTACTCTGTTTGAGTCTTTGCAACCATTGTATTTATTATAGATGGTTGCTTCCATTAGTTCTTCAATAGGGGTGTTTTGTACCCCACAACAATATTGCATAAATCCAGGAATATATGGAAAAATACCATGGAATTTTAGTTTCACATTTGGCTTTAACGCTTATGTGTATGAAGCATCAAAAATAAAGTTCACAAACACCTAAAACGTCTAAATTGTCAGCAATCTCATGGAACGTTTAAGAAGCTTTAGTTTTTGGCACAAAACAATCTGGTTGTTTGGATTCTGCATATACGATGTGTTAAACACATGCTTATTGCTATTATTTGAAAAAAAGTCAGAGTTGTAACTTCTAAATGAAACGAATGAGTAATTCTAAACACGAACATCATATATATATATATATATATATATATATATATATATATATATATATATATACATATATATATATATAGCTATTTACATTTTGATATTTTTATTGTAGAATTCTCACATGTATTTTACACCTAAGTAATTGCTCCCCATCGATTCAATCTGTATGTTTTGAATGTTTGTTTTTTTTATTTATTAATTAATCAATTCGCTGTCTTTCTGCTTCGAAAGTCCTGTCGGTTGGACTGAATTTTTATGCGAAAATTCGATTCTTCTTTTCATGATGATGGTATAAAAGACGCCAAACGAAGAGACCATTTGGGATTATCAAAAATAATTTTTTAAAATGAACAATAAAATTTTACCAAGAAGTCTTGGAAAAGATCGTACGCCGAATGCTTGTTGGTTTTTAATTCTTGGAATAATGTGCAAATTATATTGATCTCAACATATATATATATATATATATATATATATATATATATATATATATATATATATATAATCCAGGCAAGGTAAACATCCACATGATAAGAATCCAGAACATTTCAACCGGGTTGGTCAACTTCTTAGATGTAACACTTCACTTAAATAAAGAAACGTACGAACCCTATACTAAAGAGTATGCTAATCCAATTTATGTCCATCCACTTCTTAACCATCCAAAAACTATAATCAAACATATTCCCAAATCAATTGAAAAGAGAATCAACAATAATTCCTCTCCTGAAGCAATCTTTAACACACATAAGGCCTTTTTACAATAAAGCACAAAAAGAGAGCATATACAAAGACACCCAAATTAAATATATCGAACCTACAATGCCCCAAAAAAAACAAAAATAGAAGTAGGAAAACTATTTGGTTCACACCCCATTTAATCGCATGGTTAAAACTAAACTTAGTAAAAGATTCATAGATTTAATTAACCTACACTTCCCTCCTAATAACGTACATAAAATATTTTATAAAAACACCCTTAAATTAAGCTACTGTTGTGATGAGAACTAAAAAACATAATAAAATTTTAAATGGCAACAAAAATACTGAAAGAAAAATAACAAAAATTAAGACTTGCAATTGCATAAACAAAACAGAATGTCCCCTACAACAAAATTACCTAACAACCCAAATAGCATACCAGGCCACAATTTCAACCAAAGAAAAGCGAACCCAGAAAAAATACTACATGGACATGGCTGGTAATACTTTCAAAGAAAGATATACCGGCCATAAATGCCCATTCAATAATTCTGAATACAAAAGAAAAGAACTTCATTCTCAATATACCACTGGAAACTAGCTAGCAATAATAAATCACCAACAGTGATTTGGAAAACTATTAGAAAAACCAGTAACTGTAGTCCCTTGAACTCACCTTGTTACTTATGCCTAACTGAAAAACTTGAGATAGTTAGATTTAGTGATAGAGGTAAACTTCTAAACAAAAAACAAGAACCCTCAATTAACTGTAGGCACAATAGATCATACCTTCTTAGTAATTTGCATATAACCATCTGAAAATAGATTAAAATCATAAAAACTAATGTTTTAAACCCTAACTAAACCCACCATTCTATAGTATCTACTAAATTCCCTAGAATCAATTACCCCCTAAAACATTGAAACACTATTAGGAAAAAGAACTTATTCATCCACAAACAAAAATTAGACAACATAGTTATCCATTTATATATCATATATTATAACATACTCGGTATGATTATTATATCCAATCCATTAAATTAGAATTATAATTAGAATATATTATTAAAGTCGCCATCAAAACTATTAATATTATTACCATTAACATTATTACCAATTGCGAATTATTATTATCATTACTACTATGACTATTATTATTATTGTTATCATTATCACCATAACTATCATTACTTTTATTAGTAGTATTATCATTATTATTGTTACTGTTTATTTTATTTATTACTACCATTATTATTGTTACTGTTTATTTTATTTATTACTACCATTATTATTATTGTTATCATTATCACCATAACTATCATTACTTTTATTAGTAGTATTATCATTATTATTGTTACTGTTTATTTTATTTATTACTACCATTATTATTATTGTTATCATCATTATAATTACTAGCAAATATATGCTCCCTCCGGTCGCATATTTTTGCTATTTGTATTAAGTTACATATTACATACATTACACTTTAAATTAAGTAAAAAGTAACCGCAGGGAAAGTGTTTAGATAAGAAAATCTTTAAATGAATCTTTCGATAAATAAAAGAAAGTTGTAAACTGAAAGTTATTTTATTGTTTTAGAAGACGGCGCAACAGAATTTATATTTGGCGGATCTATAAATGACCCACCCTCCAGTCTTAAATCTTGAATTTAATTGGGCAAAAATAAATTTAAATAAATAATTATATATTAAATCTGATCAACTATAATTTTTAATTTTATTTTCGTTAAAAATAATATCCATGATAGAACCATTTATCTTTTTGCAATTTACGTCATGTAAGTTCGCACTTAAGGATAATTCTGCGAGTCTATTGTTTACATTAGTTAGCATTTTAAACTAAACACATTTTCGTATTAAACATTTTTATACATTTGAAATTTTTCTAATTCATTATTTTTGAAATTAAACAATTTTATTTGTGCTTTAAAACATAATTTCTAATAATAAAAAAACGTTTTAATAAAATAATCAAAGTTAATACATAATTTTTTAGCAACTCGTACGATAAATCTCATGGAATGTGTTGTTTACATGTTATTAATCAAATAACGCGTCCCGGTCTCCCGGTGTCTGTCTCTCTCTCTCTCTCTCTGTCTGTCTGTCTCTCTCTCTCTCATCTAACGTCATGGTAACACCTGTGGATTTCTCGAAATAGAACGTTATACTTAATAATCAGAGGGCTGGTAACCAAATCTAATTTAATTACGTAACTTAATTATATAGATATAAATACAATATCTTTAATTAATTCTATTTATAATTTTTCTTAGGATTATTATCGTATTTTAAATACATCTAAAAATCTGAAAAAAAACAATGAGTGTATATTTGCGAATATTAATTTATTAGAAGCTTTAAAACAAAGTATGTAAATTTGAAAGACGCGTGATGTTTCGGGAAGTTTGGAATGGGTATATATAGGAACTGAAAAGTAGATATAAAAAGAGAGCGATCAAAATTAAGAATATAGTTTCAGTTTCAGACTGACAGACAGATACATAATCTCCATTATTAATAGATTATTAATAGAATTATTTTTATTATCATATTTACAACTAATTTCATTACTATTATTATTATTTTTATTTATATTACTATTACTATTATTATTTTTATTTATATTACTATTATCATTATGATTTATATTACTATTACTATTATTATTATTTTTATTTATATTATTATTATTATTTTGATTTATATTACTATTATTATTATTATTGTTATTTTGATTTATATTACTATTATTATTATTACTATTTTGATTTATATTACTATTATTATTATTATTACTATTTTGATTTATATTACTATTATTATTACTATTTTGATTTATATTACTATTATTATTATTATTATTATGATTTATATTACTATTATTATTATTATTTTGATTTATATTACTATTATTATTATTATTTTGATTTATATTACTATTATTATTATTTTGATTTATATTACTATTATTATTATTTTGATTTATATTACTATTATAATTATGATTTATATTACTATTACTATTATTATTATTTTGATTTATATTACTATTATTATTATTATCATTTATATTACTATTATTATTATTATCATTTATATTACTATTATTATTATTATCATTTATATTACTATTATTATTATTATCATTTATATTACTATTATTATGATTTATATTATTATTATTATGATTTATATTATTATTATTATTATTATTATTTTGATTTATATTACTATTAATTATTATTATTATTATGATTTATATTGCTACTATTATTATTATTTTGATTTATATTACTACTATTATTATTTTTATTATTATTATTACAATCACTATTATTACTATCGTCATCATCTTTATTACTATTATTATCATTACTATCACTATTATTACCATCGTCATCATCATCTTTATTATCATTATTATTTATCGTCATTGTTGTTATTATCATTATTATTATTATTTACTCACTAGGAATTACTACACTGGTCATCGTCAGTGATCGCCCACTGCCAACAACCTGGTGTATTATTATTATTATTATTATTATTATTATTATTATTATTATTATTATTATTATTATTATTATTATTATTATTTTCATTTATATTTTTCGTACTATTATCACAATTATTATTAATAATAGTTTTTTACTATTGTTATTATTATTGGTAGTATTAGTACTAGTTGTATTATCATTATTATTTTTATTATTATTATTATTATTATTATTTTCATTTATATTTTTCGTACTATTATCACAATTATTATTAATAATAGTTTTTTACTATTGTTATTATTATTGGTAGTATTAGTACTAGTTGTATTATCATTATTATTTTTATTATTATTATTATTATTATTATTATTATTATTATTATTATTAACATTGTTATTACTATCATTATCATTACTATTATTATTTTTTGAATTATTATCGATATCATTACAAATATTTATTTTTTTCTATTCTATTTATAATTTTTATCATTATCAGCATGAAAATTATTTTTTTAATTATTTTTATCACGGGGCTGCTATTATCAAAGTAGATTTTTAATTAATGTACCTCCCAATTATGTGCTGTACTCGGCCTAAATAAATTAATAAACCAAATTAATTAATAAAAATAAGATGACATAAAAAAGATAGAAAAAACTAAGACAAATAAAAAAGAAGAAAAAAAGATTACAGCCTAATGTATTAACATCCCACCATCAATTGAAACCAGACGGGAAAGTGTGTCTCGCTACACAACGAAACATCAACCGGATATCGACGCGTCTTCGAGTGTTTTTTTTTTACTTCTCTTCCCCCTTTTTCTTTTTAATTTTCTCCTTCCCCTTTCTTTCCCACTCAATTCCCTCCCTCCTTCCTTTTCTCTATCCTTAATAAATTCATAATTTACATTTTTATATTCCATCTTATATTTCATTTTACTCTATTTTATTTTATTTCATTTTATATTTGATTTTCAACGGTCTCAAATCTAATCACGTGATTTTTCAAATTTTAAATTTTCTTTGCTTTTCTTCTCTTTTCCATACTTCCCAAATATGATTTTAGGTAAGGATCCGAGTTTAACTCTGTCTGATGAGATATCAGTTTATAACAGCTGTTGATCGATAACATCGACAAACTAGTATCGCAGATTTTGTACATGTCTATATAAATAAAAAAATAAAAAATAATATATATAATATAATATATATATTTTTTCTTTTCACCGTTTTAAATGTATCTGGCATTTTTACTAATCCCAATGCTACCAAACGAGCTAGTATTAACCCTGTAAAACTTCGTTTTTTCTGGGTTTTTTTCTCTTTTTCCTTATGTATTTTTATTTTCTTTATTTAATTTTTTTTAATTTTATTCCCCCTGTCTATTCCTTTCCTTCTTACTTTAAACACTACAAGATAAGTTGGGTCTCAATCTATAAATAGCAAGTTAACTGTAATTTTCGGTGCCCCCTCACCCTCCTGCCTCAAAAGCTCCCTCGTCCATTTCTTAAGATGTACTTGATATGTTCTCGTTGGAAGGGTCATGTGCAAAAGTAGCCTGTCCTAAAGGAATCCCATTGACTTGATTGAAAATCTTCTCGAATGATCAGCTAAGTTTTTTTTTCTTTTCACCGTTTTAAATGTATCTGGCATTTTTACTAATCCCAATGCTACCAAACGAGCTAGTATTAACCCTGTTAAACTTTGGTTTTAATATGTCCTAGTGTCTGCCTATTGAGTTCCCACTGAAAACATTTTTGAACTCTCATGCAGGCCTGAAGTTTAGCCTTCTTATTTCTATTATTTATGCTTACTTGCGAGAGGGAAACCTATCTTTAACTTTCTGTTCCCTTTTTAGTATTACATTGAACTTCTACATATGTATATATATATATATATATATATATATATATATATATATATATATATATATATTCATATGTTTATATATATGTATGTGTATGATTGTGTATGTGTGTGTATATGTATATATATATGTTATATTGGAAGTATTATTTCTATTTTTTATTTTTATTTCTATTTTTTTTTTTTTTAACCTGCGGGGGCCAGGAAATACCCGACTAGTAAACGGGCACAGGCTATTTTTACCCCTCTCGGAGTGTTGGACCTGTAAGACCTTGTAAGGCTATGCATCTAAGAGAAGGAAATCTCTAACAAAAAACCCCTGCTACCAGCTATTTACGCCGTGGCAGTAAACCGTTGGGGAGGGAGGCCTCCTTAGTCTTGATCGACAACCTTCCTAGAGTTGGAATCTCGAACAAAATATCCGGTTTGCAAACCTACAATTGCTTAAGGAGTAGATAGGTTCTGCCTATCGCTGACCCTTGCACTCCTTTGTTTATTAGTCAGGCGCAGAGGTAACAGCACAGGGACCCCTCCAAACACTCAGTGTCTAGCCTTGTTTCCTTACTAGGACAATGAACGCCGTTCTCCTTCTCTCTATTTGGGCAACTTGGGGAAAATTTTCTCGTCACTAAGTCTTACATGACCAGTCTGGGTCTCTCCTGTTCCGACAGGTTGAGGGTACAGGTTAGACAGCTTGTCTGGCTGCTGTTTCCAACTGATAGGAAGGAGCCCAAACTCTTTGGTAGCACCAGGAACGGCTGCTCCATCATCAGTTGCATAATACCGTGGGTAGTTGTATGTGCCATGTCGCGCATGGAAAGGGACCCTGCAATTATCTCCGGTGGACTTTCCCGAGGCCACAACCCACATGGACCAGGTCGTGACTAATTGACTGGTTGTGTGAGCTTATTAGCACCAAACAAGTACCCACCTTGGCCAACCCACTCTATAATCAAAACAAACATGTCATTACAAAAAAATAAAAGCAAACCTAAACCAGACACCCAACAATAAACACACTCGCCTCCGCCCTTGAGGCTCTTCTTCACAAATATCCGGGAACTTAGAACCAACATCAACGACGTAGAAACCTTCCTCCTGCCAAACTCCCCGGATATCCTAGCTCTAAGTGAAACTAACCTTCAATCCTCAATCTCCTCTCACCACTTTGACATGACTGACTACCTCCCACTCTACTGTAAAGACTCTGACAAACATATGCACGGGCTAGGAGTTTATGTTCGGTACACCCTCCCCCTGACTAGAGAACATAGGTTAGAATCAGATGACCAAGACTACATGTGCTTTAGATTGACTATACATCACAGTGTCAGTTACTTATATTTCTTATACCGTTCCCCGTCGACCCAGGACTGTACTCTGCTAAACTCTGTCTCTGAAAGCATAGATAGAGCACTCTTAATTGACTCGAATGCCCAGATACATGTATTTGGGGATTTTAATGCCCACCACTGTGACTGGTTGGGATTCTCCAGCCTTACTGACGCAGCCGGCAACTCTACGTATAATTTCTCCTTAGCTCACTCCCTCTCTCAGACTGTCGATTTTCCGACCCGCATCCCCGATCATATAGACCAACAAGCCTCACTTCTAGGCTTTTTCTTGACCTCAATGCCCGAGGCTTCTGTGACGACAGCTCATAGCCCACTCGGGAATGCTGATCACATTGTGCTAATGATACATATCACCCTAAAAAGTCGTCCAAAAGCTGATGAACCGTTGCTCAAAACAACAAGATACTACAAGCAGGCTGATTTTGAGTCAATCAGAGATCACATCAGTGACGCCCCATGGAGGGAAACCTTCTCACTCCCTGCCGACCAGTGTGCAAACGAATTAACTGAATGGGTCAAAGCAGGCATCGAAGCCTATATCCCCATGCGAAAATTCTTTAGCAAGCCCCACTCTCCCTAATGGTTCACCTCGGAATGTGCAGCTGCCATTTCTAAGAGGCAACAAGCATTCCGTAAATTCGGCCGCCATAAGTCAGCTACTAATAGACATACATTTATAGAGTCAAGAAATAATTGCAAGGCCGTGATAGGTGAAGCGAAGAGAAGGTATAATGAGTTAACAAAAACATGCATCCAGTCACAGAAACTAGGTACTCGTAATTTCTGGAAAATCTACAATAGTGTAGTGAACAATGGTCAATCAACGATTCCCCCACTATCAAACTACAATGATGTCGTTGCACGGCCACTGATAAGGCTGAACTACTTGCCCAACGTTTCGCTTCTAACTCCACTTTGGGCTCAGATAACCACCCCCTCCCCAAATTCCCTTTGCAGACCGAAGCCACACTTGATAACCTGGTCATCACCCCATCCCAGGTCAGAGACATCATAAAAAACCTTGACACCTCCAAAGCTTGTGGGTCTGGTCTTATACCTGTAATAGCAATAAAGAAATGCTCTGCTGAACTGGCCCCTGTCCAAACTCTACAATAAATGCCTAGCTGAATCTTGCTTTCTCGATAGCTGGAAAATTGCCTCTGTGGTACCAGTCTACAAGAATTCTGGGAATAGAACCGATCCTCAGAACTACCGCCCAATCAGTCTACTGCTGATCTTTGCTAAAATCTTTGAATCCTTAATCAATCTAGCGATAGTACGGCACTTAGTTAATGCTAAACTTCTTTCTGACCGCCAGTATGGATTTAGACAAGCACGATCTACTGCAGACATCCTAACGGTCATCTCTGAAGGCATATATCATACACTCGACAAGGCAGGAGAAGCTAGGGCAGTAGCACTTGATATATCCAAGGCCTTTGACAAGGTATGGCATAAAGGGCTTCTCCTGAAAATACGCTCATACGGTATTACTGGGCAATTACTTAATATAATCAGATCCTTCCTAGACAAAAGAAAAATCCAGGTTGTCCTTGATGGCCGTTCATCTAAGCAACATGACATATATGCTGGTGTACCCCAGGGATCTATCCTTGGACCTCTGCTGTTCTTGATCTATATAAACGATCTCCCTGATGACACAGTGTCTAAGATTGGTTTATTTGCTGACGACACCATGCTTTACTCTCGCCATGTTGGCAAAACCGACACAATCATATCCGAGGCATTGGCCGAATCCTTAGAAAATGACCTCCAGGCTGTAGTGGATTTTTTTTTTTTTTTTTTTTTTTTTTTACATGGTTCACCCCAAACAAGGCAGGACGCCACTGTAAACGTAAGGGGCTACTGAGAAAAAAGGAAAAGGGGGGGAAGGATTGGTGGTTCAGCTTAAATTGGGATCTGAGCAGCGAGGTGTCTGTTTACATTAGTTTTAAATTTCTGCATGTCAGTACTGTCGGGGAAACAGGGGGCAGGAAGGGAGTTCCAGAGGCCAGCAGCACGAGGAAAGAAGCTATTTGAGTAGAATGCTCTCCGGCATCTGGGGACCTCCACAGTGAATGAATGAGATTTAGTAGAATGTCGAGTTAGTCTAGTGAATTTACGTCGAGGGGGCACCAGAGCAGCATATTCATCGGAGCATAATCCATTGAAGTATTTGTAAAACAAACACAAGGATGCTACATTGCGGCGATGGGACAGGGGCTGGAGCTTAGCTGACAGTGAGGGACCTATTAGGTTGACTACTCTTTTTTGGAATTTTGTCAAGGAGGGAGAGACTAGTAGATGATGCACCAGCCCAGATGTGGCAACAATACTCCATGCATGGGCGAATGGTGGCTTTGTAGAGATACAGGATAATGTCAGGTGTAAGGAGTCCACTAGCACGGTAGAGGGAGCCAACCTTCTTTGCGGCAGCCTTGCAATGTCTTCAATGTATGTGTTCCAATTCATGTTACCTGTGAAGGTTAGGCCAAGGAGTTTGAATGATGAACTCTCAGGTAGGGTGTTATTTGCCATGGCAATCGGTGGTTGGAAAGGCTTCTTGTAGTTGTTGAAGGAAAGGAGCTTTGTCTTTGCGGCATTAAAAGTCACCAACCATTTATGGCCCCAATCCACTACAGCCTGGAGGTCATCTTCTAAGGATGCAGCCATTGCCTCAGATATGATCGCGTCCGTTTTGCCAACATGGCGAGAGTAAAGCGTGGTGTCGTCAGCAAATAAACCGATCTCAGACACTATGTCATCAGGGAGATCGTTTATATAGATCAGGAACAA
>CAUVYP010000081.1:0-42500 GCA_963556195.1 Sepiola atlantica | reverse complement strand
TCTTTCCGTTATTACTCTGAACTCTTCTCTGGACTTCTTACCTTCACTTATTCCGTGACCCCACCACATCCTATCTTTCACCATTCTTCCACATACTTTCACTTATTTCATCTGATTTTATTTATATTCTATTTTTTTTTCATTTTATTATTTTGTAATTAAATTTTATTTTTATTTTAACTATTATTCTTATTACTATCTTCTCTATCTAATCCTTATTTATCACCCCCATATTCTCTTAATTTTTATGAATATTTTTATGTTACCAACTTTTTAGCCATTAGTTTGATGACTGAGGATAAGGCTGTAGTGATTTTCCGAGCCCAACGACCAATTTTTTCGCATCTTTTGAAACCATCGGTAGCAATATGAATAATCGAATTTTCACTGTATAGTATCTTCCCAAAACATAAATTTTTGCACCACTTTTATGTCCCCTTACAAAGATTAATATCAAGATATAATGCTACTACACATTATGTCTAGAAACTGTATTCTAATTTTAGAAGTATATTGTCAAATTGATACATTTTAATTATACTCTATTTCCCTTCGTATCTATCCCATCCATCATACCTTACGTATAATCCTCATTATAAGAACCATTGTTATAATGATAATAATTATTATTATATTATATTATTATTATTGTTATAATTACTATCATTATTATTATTATTATTATTATTATTATAATTACTATCATTATTATTATTATTATAATTACTATCATTATTATTATTATTATTATTATTGTTATAATTACTATCATTATTATTATTATTATTATTATTATTATTATATTCCATGTATCACCATTATATTTTGTTGTGATTATAATCATTATCATGTTATTATTTGTAGTATGATTTGTTTTACTTCAGTTTATTATTAATTATTATTATTATTTTTATGCTCAGCCTAAGTTCATGAGAAATTTTTAATATAAATAAATAATATTTCATTTCCCGACTCGAAAATTGCGTACCCTTGTGTGATTGTTATGTGTGGGTGTGGGTGTGTGCGTGTGTGTGTGTGTGTATGTGTATCTGCCACGCTAAAGATATGTTCTATGTGTAATTTTATCAGACAACGATATGATTCCTCCCACACGCAAAGTCACGGTGTCAATAGCGTAATATCTGCACACTTAAATTTGGCAGCTCAACCTTGATTTGACGACGTTAGAAATTCAAATATACGAACATCTAACGGTAAGTTAATTATATATATATATATATATATATATATATATATATACACACACATATAAGCAAACACTGTTAAAAATAACGGAAATCTTCCGCTTAATTATACCTTTTTTTTAAATAAAAAAGGTATAATTAAACAGAGAATTGTTATTTTTAACAATGTTTGCTCAAATGAAAAAAGCTGCCTAAATGCATATATATATATATATATATATATATATATAGTAAAGTATAAAATGTATTTATGGCAATTAAGCTACACAGAGGCGTCCACGTTTCATCTCCGTAGGGAATCGCCAGGATAAGTGCACCTGGCCTGACGATTCCTTACGGGGATGAAACGCGGACACCTCTGTATAGCTTAATTGCCATAAATATATTTTTATACTTTACGACTAAGCTCTACTCACGTATTGAGCACTGTTGAAATAAATACTGAAAATCTATACACAATATATTATATCACCTTATAATATTATATATATATATATATATATATATATATATATATATATATATATATATATATATATATATATTCAATCTTTTTATACTAATCACGTGTGCCGATATAACAATGGGGAAATGAGAATAGTAGTTCGAATAATCCAAATAATACAAATTATCAATAATCATCTAAAAAAAAATGTCGAAATATGTAATCTATTGTAATAAAACATTGCAAAAATTGCCTTTCGGAATTGTCTAATTTATTTCGGGCTTCCTTTGTTCCAGCTCGTTTGACTCGTTAGTCTAATGGTCTTTATCAATTTGTTATTCAGGTACCTCATTGTAATACATATTTCTATTATAGTAGCTTCTTTTCAAAACTGTATGCTTGTGGAACTCTCTTCATGTTGACTGTTTCCTCCTACCTATAGACTTGGTCGTTTCAAGACTAAGATCTTTCGTTAATTATCTTTTGTTCTTCTTAGCTGCTTACATCAAGTGGCTTCATGCCTTGTCTGGAGTTATTTCCATAAAAACTAAATTTAAAAAAAATTTATTAATTTTTAAAAGTAAATCGAAAAATCGGCCAGTATTTTCCGAACATAGTAGATTGTATAAGTATAAAAACAAATAAATTATCGGTTAAAATTCATATGAGGTGCTGCTGTTTACCAGCTCCTCCGGAAAAAATAACTGCATTTGTCCTTCAGAATGAATGTACAGCTGAGAAATATTGTATTATTACTAGTTCGGTTAGTTAAGAAGGACCAGAAATAGATTGCATTGATTTCCGGAAAGACAGGTTTTTTGATTTGTGTTTTGTGCATTTTATTTGTTTCAAGAACAAAAGAATCCGCATGCAAGTCATGATAACACAGGGCGAATTATAAGCGAACTTCTTTCTTGCTTAACAACCTGGAAATTTATCCCACGATTAAAAGAGTGGGTTAGAATTAACACAAATACACATTCTTTAAATGCGTTCATTCAAACTGGTCGTTTGGCGATGTAAATACTATTTGAAACTTGGTCAGGACAAACCAATGGGCTGATCAACTGGACAGATCAATGACTTAACGAACTAATGAACGGACAAATAAACGTCCAAATCAACGGCCGAAACAGACGAATCAACAGCCGAAACAATGGACTGGTCAGCAGCCGACATTACGAACGGGCCAACAGCCGACATTACGAACGGGCCAACAGCCGACATTACGAACGGGCCAACAGCCGAAACCACAGACGTATAAACGGCCGAAACTGCAGACGGATCAACGACCGAAACCACAGACGTATCAACGGCCGAAACCGCAGACGGATCAACGACCGAAACCACAGACGTATCAACGGCCGAAATCGCAGACGGATCAACGGCCGAAACCGCAGACGTATCAACGGCCGAAATCGCAGACGGATCAACGGCCGAAACCACAGACGGATCAACGGCCGAAACTACAGACGGATCAACGCGTGGACGCATCTAAAAATTATATTTCAAACTTAAGCCTAACAGACCGAACGAACAACAGACAGACTCACTTATAAAAAATAATATGATACTTCCATTCAATCTACACTGAAAATGCTATTTCAAACCTTTAACGAACGAATCAATGAGCAGGGTCGCTTATTAATGTGGTGATATGCATCTAAAACCATAGATGATGTAGTTTCATATCAAATACAAACAGAAATATAGAGGGTTGTTTCGATCGTTACAAAACCTATTGATTGAAATGAAAAGGACACTATTATCTCTATATTAATAAAATTGCGTCACCACTTCTCGTGTGTCTGTGCATACGTGCGCGTGATTCTCGCCTCTACGTGACTTACACATTATTATTATTTTTATGTACCACCCATCGATTATTTGTGACGTAAAATAAAATAGAATTTTAAAAAATAGTATTTTAGGAAATTAGATGCATTTCAGTTTCTTCACTAACAAGTCAGCCATTTAAATCTTTTTAAATGGTTAAAATAAAAAGAATGAATTACTTTGTGAACCTTGGATAAATTAAAAGAATTTGGAAGCATTTAAACTGTTGAATAGAAAGTCATTAAAACTGGATTTAAAATTCTTAACAAATCCTCATGTATTAAAATATTGAATGTTTTAGAAACTAACATCCAATCATTTTATAAATAGAGATTAAAACAACATTAGCGTCATTGAATTTAGTAGTCAGTTCTCAACTGGCTGACAAGTTGAGCTACAATCAATGACATTGGAAAGAACATTAGGGAGCCGGTTTATAAGAAGGCTGGAATGTTCCATTGTGTTCAGATAGGAAATTCCATTCTCTACGTTCCATGAGTAGATAATCTGTTAGGAAAATCCTCGCTTTAATTAAGCAATATTTATATATCAACTGTAAACATGCACTATACGGCATGTTTAGTATATTGCATGTTTACGGTGCATGCGAATATCAGACTTGTTGCAGGTGATAGATGTTCGGTCAAGAGAAGGGGAGGCAAAGAAATTGAAAATGATTTTTCGTTCGGCCACAGAGAATTGGATTTCTCTTTAAAAAAAACAAGTCTCTTTAAACGTGAGTTCATGCTGAGAGATGAAGACTCTGAAAAAATAATGTTTATAAATTGTCTGCAGATAGGCCTTTTGAAGTGGACACTGGCTAGCCTTATCTCAAGTGGATATCTGGGTGGTCTTTTTGGGTGGTCGAATGGGGATGACTGAGAAAAATACCGGAATCTAAGATTTCCGGTCAAAAGTACATATATTCCAGGAGATGGACATGGGGTGACAGTTGGTCTTGGTCCTCTGGGCGTCACAGAGACAGTTTCGTTTTCTGGGGGCTGACAAGAGTTGGATCTGTGTAACATCCAAAAAATAAACCTCTGTTATTTGTTTTAAGCTGAGGTTGCGGTTTTATTTGGAGGGAGAATTCTTCTGTTGCAACACTGACTGTGATTACATGGTTGACTGCGACCGGTGTCACAATCGAACAACAACCTTGAACCGACACAACAAGCGAACGATCACGGCTTGTGCAGTGAACGCGTGCGGCACTCGTTCATACAACTATTTGAGCCCTTTTATGCCGCTAAGTGTCAATTTGATTCTACAACTGTAACAAAATTAGTTATAGTTTTATAACAATGTGATTCTGTCAATAATTTAATCAGCAAACGATTCCGTAATTATCAAATTTAACTAAAATAAATCCTAATAAAAAAACACACATTAAAAAAAGGCATTGTTAAAAAAAAATTTATAAAAATAATAAATAATTCCCGGGCAACGCTGGGTCGGGACAGCCAGTTGCTAATATATCAGTTAAGTATCGATAAATAATCCAAGTGAGTCATTGCTTCTTATCTTATGTCAAGGGTCAGATATTTATGCATATAAATTGACGACATGTCATTCTAGATGTGACATGACACTCTCAATGGGACAAAAATAAAAAGGATAACAACCGAGAAATACTTCTCTTTTGACAGAGGACAGTACAGATGCGGCTAGGTTGTGGTTTAACATTATGTGTACTTACTTGATATCGAATTTTGTGAATAGACTTATAAGCAAATTAAGATCGATTTCTAAAATATGTAAGATCGTTTTCCAAAAAAATCAAACCCAAACCAGATTATTCCATTAAATTCAAGTAAATTAAAGTTCGGAAAAATATGGCGATCAGAGCACAAATCCTGAGTAAGTATAGAGGGCAAGCTGATGATACCCATGATGCAGACCCCCCCCCCGCTTTCTTCACGATGGAATGGTCCATTAGAAGGGCAAGCGCTGATGTACATGGTTTCAATGACGTTGCAGGAGTTGCGAGAACATACAACATATATATGGACTTCGGGTTGCCTTGGGGACTTCGGCTCGGAATTTTTCCTACTGGGTTGACTCCCGAAGCCTTTACTCTAAGTGGATATGGCTGCAAGAAAGCAGTGATCTTAAATCAGCAATTTCCTTATCTTAGATGAGTTGTCTTCACAGACTGCTGAGCCGTGGCCGTCACACAAACAAAGCACTTGTTTTCAAGCGACAAGTAAGTCAATCTACGCTGAGACAATTTCATGTTCGCACGTACGTTATCTACATCCACACCCTTTTCAAAAGATGGGATCGCACAATAATTTTTTTTTTAATTTCAGCTGATGTCGGTGTTGAGTCTTCGGTATAAGATAAAAGTGTAGTATATGTTCTGTCCAAAGATGGTACAATAATATCGTGGGGTCTGCAGTCGCATCGAGTATCCATAGAATGAAAATATGGCTCAAATTCCTATATATTCTGAAACTACATAAACCAGAGTACTTAGATAAGACATGAAGAAGTAATAAAATGGTTTTTCACTGCAATATTGCCTGTTTTGAGGGGTAACAAATATTGAGGGGGTCTACTAAAAAAAAAGATCCCCGTTTTAAAACCCCTATCGGATGAACGTATAAGATATATGTTGTAGGGTATTCGTTTATCCGTGTTTTTGGTCGAAAGGTAAAATCCGAGTGTCGGGCTCCTAACGCATGCAACAGCAATATAAACAGTGTGAAAAAAACTGCTATTCGAAGAAAAAGAATGCAGAATGAGTTAATTGAACATACTGGAAAGAACTCGAATGCCTAATAGAGAGAACTCGAATGCTTACTGAAGGGAACTTGAATGTCTGATGGGAACAGCTTGAATGCCTGATGGAAACAGCTTGAATGCCTGATGGAAACAACTTGAATGCTTAATGGTAAGAACTTTAATCCCTACTATGGTTTTGTCGTCAATTGAGTTATCCCTCCTTTGCAGATAGGTTGTTTATAGTCTGTAAAAGCTAGATGGCTCTGGTTGGTAGTCAATTTGCATAGGTGGCGAGTTGATTAGTTTAAGAAATGTACTCTTTGGATTAAAGAGTTAAGTTCTTCAGACAGCAGAGTGAAGTGCAGAGAGAAAGTGGTGGAGCTGAAAATCGATTGAACATTCGATTGTCAGTAAAAAAAAACATTTTTTTATAAACTTTCTCTTACGGATAGACCACACCTATTGGAGAGAATTATAATGCCTAATAGACACTGTCCTCGGGTAGCTAAGGTCTCTCTTTACAGGGGTTTGTCAGGACAACCTGGCATGAGGATATTCCTCCCTACAATTAAACTCTGACTAAATATTCAAAATAACATAGTATTCGAAGCCCAAATAAGATCCACTCGATATGGCTACCCCACTCTAGCTTATACGAAGAATGGTGCATCTTCTCCAAGTGATGTTGTCTATAGTAACATCACTAAAACGGATACTCCACTAGACTAGATAAATTATTTTCCTGGAATCCGATAAGACCAAGAGAGCAAAAGGAATATATACTATAACATAGTTAACTAGGCAATTGGGGGGGGGAGGAAAATAAATGTTCTTCACTTGTTCACTAACTCAACGTTTGAGAGGAAACACTCAGATATCTGTGTATCTCATATAGAGATTAAGTGTTAGCCCACAAGATTTCTGAGAACTTCAACTGAAGTAAAATAAAACAAAAAAATAAAATAGTTGAAAAGAAAACAATAAAGTGCTCGATCATAGGTTTTACAAAAGCTAATATAAAGTATTTTAATAAAAACTATGCAATACAGTGTCTGTTTGGTGTACTGAGGTTTCATCGGTCCGGACAGGCGTTTTTTTTTTTTTAGGTAGAAAATATTTTATATTTTCAGACCGAATCTTTAGCACCGTCCAGTAGTTGAAGACGTCGACAGGTTTTTGTTTTTTAAGTTTACGACTACTATATATGTGTGTGTGTGTCTGTGTGTGTGTGTGTGTGTGTGTGTGTGTGTGTGTGTGTGTGTGTGTGTGTGTGTGTGTGTGTGTGTGTGTGTGTGTGTGATAGCTTAGGTTGCAGAGTACTCGAGTCGCATGCAAGTGACTCGGGTTTCGAATCTCGATTTCGAATGCTTTCCTGGTGTGTGTAATTATATAGTATCTCACATAAAATCTGATATATACATGACCGACGACATGAAGATTGCGTAAGCATGAAACAACGATGTCTGTAGATAATAATAATTAATATTTATTTACAATATTGTTATAGCCCCCTTTACAAGGACTGGTGCCTCTGAGAGAATTTAATAATAAGCAGTTACACTACAGCTTAAATGAGATATTCCAACCCATTTTGTTGTTGTTTTTTAATACTGTTCTTCTGTTTACTATAGCACCCGCCGATTTGGCGTTTATAGAGTTTAATTTCTCCTAATTTTCGTGCTAATTGGTAGCGGCCGAGGGGCAATATACCGGACTATGAGTCAGTGGTGACTTGGAAACCAGATTCGAGCCCTCCGATCGACATGAACTAACATCCCGACACTGAAGATTGCGTAAGCATGAAATATCGATGTCTGTAGGTAATAATAATTATATATATATATATATATATATATATATATATATATATATATATATATATATATATAATTCTGAAAATGTCTGTGTACATGTGTTGAATTATGAAGGGGCCTTATAATTTAAAGAACGTTTAACTTAGCTAGTATGAATAATGACCTAGGTGGAATCCGCGAATTAAGTGCAGGTTGAGATGACATGTGTTTGGAAAGGGTAAATTTGGTTCTCATGAGTGACTCATTTTGCCAAAATCATAATAAAGTGACAAGATTTGGCCGACATCAAAGATTTGGGGCCAACAAAGATCAGGCACAAAAGCGACAGCGAGTACATCTATCTGATTGGGTGACGCGGGACAAAAGACTGTGACGTCACTGGGTGTTATCGAAGTGTGTGAATCTTAGTGAGTCCGCCATGGGAGTTCGAGGCGAGAAGATGTCCAAAAGATGAGTCCAAACATCGTAGCTGAAGCGAGACGTTGTCTAAAGACTGAGTCTGCGATGGAAGCTGAAGAGCGGGTGCACGTCTCAAGAAAATGGTCTGAAACTTTGACTTCGGGTCTCAAAATGAGACGAGAACGAGTGAATCCATTCATCTCCCCCCCCCCATCTATTCAGGAGAAGTAGTTAAGTAAAAACACCGAGAAACAAGCAAGTGAGGGGTGTGACTCTCTCCCAGACATTATCAGGAAGAACCAATAAACGACCTTTCCATAACCCTCTCAACATGTCTTCCTAGTTTCTTCTTTCTTTGTCGTATCAAAGAGTTTTGATTCCCAGAGAATAGATGCCCCACACCAGATGATCAAGCAAGCTATAAGACGAAGAAAAAGGTAAGAAGTTCTTAAGAAAACCCACGGCGCGAAGCTAGACGACCACGAAGACGAAGATCACGACCAGACGAAGAAGTGCAGAGCGAAGAAGATTAAGAAGAATGGCAGGTAAATTTTGAGCTATTGTATTAAAAGAGAGTTTTGAGAAATCCACGTAAACAATTCCCTGGTTTAAAAGAAAAAGAATAGAAAAAAGTTACATGTAGTTTATATCGTATTATCGATGGTATCCATTTTAAAAGAAACGCACACACGCATAAATGTCCACCCACACACATTGATTTCGCGTTAAAAAAGACTCCACAACCACATCGGCCCACGCGGTAAGAACAAGTGAGTAAAAATACTATTAAAAAGGACTGTCAGTTTAAAGGCTTAAAAATGCCTTAACGAAAAAGCTTGAATACGCTTCTAAACTTTCGGATTTCGAGAGACGTTTAAAAGACTTTTCGTGGCGGTCATTTTGAGAGGTATCGTAACACATTTGTCAACGGATTTGAAGCATTTTTTGCATGTAGCAAACGACGACATAAAATAATTTCACCCCCCGTTTGCAAGTGTGAATCGATGTTCAGTATATTTGATAAAAAATTACTTTCAAGATGCAAATGGCTACGGAAAAAATAAGAAAATTAAAATGTAATATGTATTAAAAGTAAATAAAGATAATATTGTCTGACTGTTTTTGTTTTTTGTAACCTCTTTGAAGTCTGAACCGTTTTATGCTGATCGACACCGGCACCGCAAAAGTTTGTGTTCTGCAGAAGGAAATATCGGACCAGATAGAAATTTCAATCGCAATGTTTATTTTTTTTATTAAATACACTATAGTCCCGCAACTCGGATTTTACTTTTTCACAAAAAAAATACCCTACAATATATATCTTCCAAGGTGATTTTATGGAATTTCTTATTTTTTGCCAAAGAACACGGAGTGATAATCTTCGAAAAAAAGGCTAGTCAGAAATAAATTTAGAATCATCAGCTATTTAGGTCAAACTTCTAAACCCGACAATATTATTTTATATGTTATATATATAAGATATTTTCCGATAAAAAAAATACCTTATAAAAAACAAAATTGTATTTTATCTAAAAAAAAAAAAAAATACAGACGTTTCCTCATTGTTACATTTATAAAAAATGAAAATTTAATCAAAAAATGAATCTTCCGATTTAAAGAAAAAGAGCGAACTTTACTTCGGACATTGTATATATCGTGTGTCGGAGTATGTTGACAAGACATAAATAAAGTGCCCAATCGTAAGAATGCAAGAACTAAAGTACAAATTATTTATTTAAAAACTATACATTACAGATTTCAGAGATGTAACATGGTTTTATCGGCACGGGTAGGCCTTTTTCTAAACAGTAAAGGCCTACTCATGTTAATGAAACTATGGCACATCTCTGGAATCTGTTGTGTATAGTTTTTAAATAAATAATTTATGTATATATATATATATATATATATATATATATATATATATATATATATACACTAATACTTTTTAAAAATAAATATTTATGATTATTATCTACAGACACCAGTGTTTCATGCTTTGGCAATCTTCAATGTAGAAGATGATGATGATTACTGCCGGTCGGAGGATTCGAACCCAGTTACAAAGTCATTTTTGACTCTATAGCCTGATATTCAACTCCCAGGCCACCATTAATTACCATGGGAATAAAGAGAATTTTAACTCTATAATGTCGAATCAGCAGACAAATACAGAAAGCTTAGTCATATAGAGCAGTGTTTCTCAACGCGGGCCCTCAGGCCCACTTGTGAACCTAAGGAATTTTGGAATGGGCCTGGAGCTTTCATTGGGACCGAAGTAGGTCCCAATGAAAATATATGTGGGTTGAAATTCTATGGGTTTTTTTAAAATTATAAATGCATGTATTGTAGTTTTATTAGGATAATGCTTAATGTTTCTTTTATTTTATTTTTAGTCCTCTGACTTTCCACAGTGTTATCATCAAGTTCGAAAAAAAAAGAACACTACACGCAATTACCGGCAAAAAAATTTTATTACTAGGCTTCCATCCATCAAGTGCTGATTTTGAGAAGCCTGAATGTGTGGACTGTGGGTTTGTAATGACAAATGATTCCATGAAGAAATCAAAATTATTAGCTCATTAACAGCTGAAGCATCCTGGTTCTGTTGGAAAGGAGTGCAGCTATTTCGAGAAGAAAGTGGAGTTACGCCAAAAGAATGCACCAAAATCTTTAGAGTTTTTCTGGAAAAAGCAGATGAGAATAATAAGAAGACACTAAAAGTCAGACATGCAGTATGTGAATTAATTGCTAAGGTGGGTAAGCCTCACACAATCGCAGAACGTCTGGTGAAGCCAGCAATGTTGAGTTGTGCTAAAGAACTGCTAGGAGAACAGGCTGCCAATATTCTACAGGCAATCCCCTTGTCTAATGACACAGTGAAGAGAAGGCAGGATGAAATGGTTGAAAACCTCGAGGAACAGCTGGTGGAAAAATTAAAAGTTTCAAAATTCTCACTACAAATTGATGAGACATCAATCAACAACTCTGTCTTATTACTTGCCTATGTTCGATATATTGATGCAATGGCAATTCATGAAGAAATGTTATTCATGAAGAAACTGATTGACGCACGAAGCGACACCATATATGCGGCTGTTTACAACTATCTGCACGATAATAGGATCCCTCTGTAAAATCTGTTGCAGATTGCAACAGACGGTGCTAGTGCTCTGACCGGAGAGCACAATGGCTTTGTTGCGAAATTAAAAGAAGTTGCCCCTCATATATTGACAATTCATTGCATTATTCATCGAGAACATCTTGCTGCTAAATCTCTCAATGGTGACATGAAAGCGGCATTGAAAGTTGCTATTTCAGCAGTGAATTTTGTTAAAACCAATGCTTTGCATGACCGCCTATTTCAGAAATTATGTGAAGGGGAGAACGACCAGACACTTCTCATGCACACTGAAGTTTGGTGGCTTTTCAAAGGAAATTCTCTTGTTCATCTTGCTGAAATGTGGGATATGGTTGTTATCTTTGTTCATCACATAAAAATACAGGTTTGTAGCAAGAATCAGAAAGGTAAAGCTGAGACTGTTTTCAGTGTTGAATAGCACTGATACAAAATCAAGGATTTTCTACCTGGCTGACTTATTTGTGCATGTCAACCAACTCAACAAGACACTACAAAGGCGAAACGCTAATATGGTAGATTGTGCTGAGAAAGTACGCTCTTTTTTTGAACAAATTAAGTCTCTGGAAGATGTCTCTACAAGTTAATGAATTTGCTTAGTTTTGTAACTTGGCTAAAACTGCTCCAAGCCCAGAAGTAATCACAAGCTGCACTGACCACCCGCAAAGCTTGTGGGAAGATATGACTAGAAGATTTAAAGATATCATCGAAATGAGTCCGCCTAGTTGGATTATGGATTTGGCATATTTTTACGTCTTAAGTAAGGAAAACATTGATCCCATTATTGCTGGAGACCTTCTTGAACTAAATGAGAACAAAGTATCATTGGCAAATATTGAAAGGGATGGCTTAATTGGATGGCTGAAAGTAGGATCATTATTGCTCTTTGAAAAAGTAGTTCCGTTCTTACTTGGCTTTCCCACCACTTGGTTGGTTGAGACAGGTTTTTCTGCAGCAAATGATTTATTCACAACGAAACGTCATCAGTTGCAGATTGAAAAGAGAGGAGACTTGCGCTTGAGGTTGAACCAAGGTTTGGAAATTCAACTTGACAAGCTGATAGATAGACAGCAGGAGTAGTTTAGTCATTGACATTTTTACTACATTTTTTATGTTAATAAAAACATTTCCGTGTGACTCGAAATTTTTATTAAAGGTTATGTGGGCCTGAGATTTCTTTTGATGCTGAAAATGGGCCACAAGAGAAAACAGGTTGAGAAATACTGATATAGAGTTCTACGACAGAGGCCGGAACATCTTATATATATATATATATATATATATATATATATATATATATATATATATATATATATAAGTAAATTATAACTAAAAGGTAAACTTTTAGAGAGTTGGACCTATTGTGAAATAAGGAAAGCTCAATATACTGGATAGAGCAAAAATATGGTACGTCAATGAAAATTAGTAAGACCTGCAAATGGAAGCAAATCGGTATTTTCAGTTGTTCAAAACAAGGAGTAGTTTAGTTACTAAAAACATTTATTTTTCATCTCTTTGGAACTTTGACAGTCCTACTCTGTCAACTTATCAATCATAATTTTTCCTCTGATGATAAGATTTTAATCTTTGAAAAGCCTGGTTTAAGGAAAGAAAGAGATGAAAAAGAAATGTTTTTAGTAACTAAACTACTCCTTGTTTTGAACAACTGAAAATACCGATTTGCTTCCATTTGCAGGTCTTACTAATTTTCATTGACGTACCATATATATATATATATATATATATATATATTGTTCATTAGCTTCGTCCCTGACCTTTCTTTTGAAGAATCAACTTTTGCACTGTTTAGAATTTGTGCTAAATTTGTAGAAACTTATTCGTAATACTCCACCACCCATTTTTCTCAACTTTTTTTTACTGACCATTTTCTTTCTTTTTTCGGTGTACAATTACCTATCATGTCCTTAGATAATTTCGTGTTTTTTGGAAACTTTTTCAAATATTTTAGATTTTAGGAGGGGGGATCAGTTTCCTTTATAAATGTAATGTAAACTGATCACCCACTTTTTGACTATGCTGCATGTTGGTGTTTGTTCGTAATACACCACCACCCATTTTTTTCACCTTTTTTACGGACCAATCTTTTTTTTCTTTTTCTTTGTAAAATTACCTATCATGCCGCTAGAGAATTCCGGGTTTTGTGGAAATTTTTTCAAATATTTTAGATGGTCAAAAAGTGGGTGATCAGTTTACGTAAAATTTATATAGGAAAAACGGGTGGTGGAGTATTACGAATAAGCGCAAATCTATGGGGCCCGCCACTTAAGAGTTTACTAAAACTTAAGTGACGGGTACCTCATATAACTCCTGATTAACAATCAATAAATCGTTGAACGTACCCTACATCAATCGGGCGCAACATTAAAATAAGCATGCAATTCACAATATTGTGAGCAGTGGCATGCAGAGATTCGGTAATGCCCTGGTGATGCCCCGGGGCCAACTCCTTGATTCTATGCCCAAAGACTCGAGTATAAGTCCTAGTACTGAGAAATATTATAAGAAAGTGAGATATTTTTAATATAATTTAATGCACACCCAATGTACCCCTCCCCCTGCACGCCACTGACTGTGAGATAGCTATCCGTTTTTATTATTATTATTATTATTATTATTATTATTATTATTATTGTGTGCGTGTTAAAAAAATCAATCCCGTTTTGGAGGGGGGATTTAAAACCAAAACACAATACCTGTTGTAAACAGTTCATTGTAACCGATTAATTAAACACAAGGTGCTCGACTGAGTTCCAATCTTTAGTTTCTCCTTTTAAGAAATTCTCAGCAAGGAACTCGGCTTTCGACCACAATGGAAAGCGACTTTTCTTTGCTCCCTCCAAGTGCCTAACGTCCGGCAGAATTTCCATAGACAAAGTTTCTTTGCAAGGGCTTCCCATCTGTGAAGCACATTATCAGGAGACTGCTTCCTGTTGATTACAATTTGGTCGTCTTAAAATCCGAAGTCAAAAAATTCTTGTCAAAAACCGCCCCATGAGCAAACAAACGAAATTTATACCTTTGATCAATGTAAGCACTCTCATAGTATTCTCCATCTCCCGGCTGACAATCATACCGTCTTATTAACCCTTTTCCTCGAGTGGCTCTTGGCCTTGATAAGTGGTGAGCAAATAGTACAAAAAAAGGTTTTATTTCATCCATAGCTGGATGGTTCATAACCTTTCCGACAGTATTAGTTTGTGGAAGCAGCAGCAACAACAGCACCACCACCGCAGAGAAGCGATCACTAAATCATTCGATATTTGCTTGACTTAAATGCTTGGTACTGATTAGATCAAAATACTCAATATCGATTGGTTGGCCATACCAGATTTTAGCCTATCAGAAACAATCTTTCTTGGAGCCAAGCATCTGTTCTCAGAACTTATATAAACATTCGTATACAAGCTTTCCACACAGAGATTCAGCAAAAAGGCTAAATTGTCTAACGAATCTTTGTCACTCAGAACACTACCACACTTCTTGGCATGCAACCGAACGCCGTCATAGCCTCTGGTTACTGGCATCATCGGCACATGAACTTAACTTTTAAAGATGCCGACACTTCGGCACAGGTACTTACTTCCTGATAATAATACGAAGGCTGTCGGTCACACAAATTTCCTACTCCAACCTGCATCTGTACGGTCATAACATTTCCCTTGTTCAGATTAAAAGAATTTACAGAACGATACCATCCATTAAAACGGCAATTCTTACAAGATCTGTGGTTGGTCGAAAAACAAACAATCACTGGTCGGATAACAAATTCTGCCAGGTTTAGATGCCCGTAAAATTCCAAATTTCTTGCTCTTTCGCTCTGAACCCCTGAGATGTGAACACGGCTGCTGCTGCTGCTGCTGCTATCTCCGCTGACACCACAGCAAGACACGTGCGGCGGTTCTTATCAGAACTAGCAGCACAGAAAGGCAAGGCTCCCTGCTCCTACAACTCAGCGAAACGAATTAAGAGAACAAGAAAATTAAAGACTGTTATAAGGACGAATCTCCTGAGATAAGTTCCCGCAAATACCAGTCGTTTGCACGACACATTTTTTTCTCTTTCATTCCTTCTCTTCCGCTTACAACCGTGTTCCCTTTCTCTCACCGGTATCGCAATATATTTCATACTCCATACCTAATTTGAAAAATCTCAATAAGACTTATGGACTCATAATAATATTTTATCTTCCTGACTTTAGGACTTTTAACATTACACTTACTCCGACAGGGCAGATGAACATTTAATAACTTGAATAAGGAAATTTACCATATCTTATGAATATTTTATATTAAAATTTGAAAACCAAAACATGCTGCAATTTTAAAATGAATAAAAATCTTCTTTTTTTTAGGCTAAGACTTTCGATAAATATATCATTCTTAGAGCGAGACTTTTTCCTTTCTTTTCTTCGTTTAGTCAGAAAAATGCACATCAAAGTGTTAAAGACAGCAGTTTAAAGAGTAAAGTAAAGTCCGGTCGCTGGTTTAATAACTTCTTTCTTAATCCCTTTATTTTGCGTGTTTAATAAGACATGAAATTTTGGAAGGACCCTTTTTAGGGTTCCAGTTTTAGGGTCGATCTTTGCGAAGAACCAGTTTTAGAGAGGAGCATTTTAAAGGAAGCAGTTTTAGGCAATACTCAAATGTGAGAGATCGAGAAATGTTATATGATAAACACAAACAAAATAATAAGTTCAAAAGCATAAGTTATCAAAAGACATATTTTATATATGTTTAAAATGAAAGTCTACATAGATAGGAAAACATAGAATGTCTGGTCATATTTTGAGAGTCCTTGCAGAAATATCGAGTCGATAATTTAAAGGCCGTGAATTATCCACGGGTCTGAAAAATCGTAATCAAAACATCCCTACTCGGTTATAAAATGTTCAGTTGGTTGAAAGTTATTAATAAGAGTCAATGTTCATTTGTTTTCATTGTAGAAAGTTCAATGAGAAATGTTAGAAGTGTTAAAATGGTTGAGTTTATACATTTGTTTTCAATCAGCAGACGATAAGGTGAAAGAGTTAATGCGTTGTGTATGTTTGTGCGTTAGTGTAATAGTGCGTATGCTTATAAATGTGTGTGTGTGCGTGAGTGGAGAAATGCATTATAAGCTTTCCCAAAAACCCGACAGAGGGGTGAGGGAAGCTGGCGAAAGGTCTATGTTAGCTCTGTCGTGGATTTCGGCTGAATATACTTGTTGAAGGAAAAATCTGTCTTTTTATTTATTTTGGGTGGATCAAAACAGCAAATTTAATAAATTCCGGGAAATACATTTGATTGGAAAAAAAGTTTTAATTTGTCTTTTCATTAATTCAGGCGTGTGCATGCGCCGAGCAGTGTGCGCAGAAACGAGTTTAAGCATTTTCATTTTGAGCACTACAAAATAAAGTTAATGAATTTATGTAGAAAAAGACTAATTATTTTCGAATTCACTTTTGACCAAATGTCTCTTTTTACAAGTTCGATAGATCACGAGATAAAGGACACCTTCGATTGAATAACATGATGAGTAATCGGTGTGGCCTTAAAGACTCCCGGGCAACTATCTATCGATTAACTTATCTCTTTGTTTAAGCTTCTGTGACGTAATTCGAGATAGAAAAAAAAAATCTTTTAAATTGTCAACACTTATCTTTTCCTCTTTTTTTTTGCTGATTTTTTCTCTTCAAAATTCGGTCAATCTTTCTCGGCAATTGTGTCTGTTTACCTACATTCGTATTTGTCAAAATGTCCGTCGTTCGATCCTTGACTTCATTTCTTTTTTTATCTACAGACAAAGCGAGCCGATATGGAAAAATAAAATGGCGGAAATTCATGTTAGAATACTTTATAGAAATATATGCTACCCCCCCCACACACACACACCTCCCCCAACATATATCTTATACTTTTTATACTTTTGTTACGCATGTCTCCCCTCTTAGGGTAGTTCTAATGTCTCACAAGTCACAATCAATTAAAACAAATGAACTTTCATAACATATCTTGCTGACCGTTCGTTTCAGCACGCGTCCCCTACAGTGATCTTGCCCGACTGAAGAAACGCTATAGAAGTAAATACAGAAATGTTTAGATCAATTTCTAAATGTTATTAATATAGAGATACACGAAAACGCTTCACGAAAGAAAGGCAAAACTTTTACAACAACAACAACGAAAGGTTCATTGAAATAAGGAGAAGTAAAAAGTCTACAATTTCTAAAGGGGCTGAAGTAGTCCTTTAGGGAACTAATGATATCAATGCGCTCTGCGAGCTGATTGGCCAACATTTGGCCAAACCAACTCACAAGGACACTGATACGCATTAAGTAAACATCATTTATGACTGCTACATGCTCAATATCTTGCGTTATGTCGAGTTGTTATTTGGTCGGCGATTAGCACACCACTGACATGTGCACTGGAAAACTGCTGATTTCCGCCCACAGCTGGATACGCGCGAAATACTACAGTTTGAGTCTAGCCTCCGACGTTGACAGATTGGCATTATCTCTTTTCCCTCGTCATCATCATTGTGACAAGGGACGGGAATAAACTCAAAACCTAAAACTATATTACATCTCTACCAAAAAAGCCGATCTATCAATTATCTTTTGTTCCAGTGTTCCCTTTGAATAAAAGTTGATCCATACTTTAGTAGAGGAGTTTGGTGTTTTTCATGGAAGATGGTGACCCTTTTTCTTATTCCATATCCTATTTCAGTCAGATGCGGCCAGATACAACTAACTCTGGCCAAGTTACGTTCTTCATCCTGACTTTCTTCAAGATCAATCACCCTCTAACTAAAAAAAAACTTTCATACAAGATCTCGTTTGTCTGGCCATCTGTGTGTTTCTCGCCGACACGTAACTTTGATAATTATATTTCTGCTTACTATAAATCGAATTTATTCCAATCAAAAATAAAATAAGAGAAACCTAAAACGAATTTTTAATAACCCTATTTAAAAACAACAACAACATGTTAACATAATATTTTGAGTTATTTTTCTCTAAGTCATTCCCCGAACAACCCTGGGTAAATACATTTAGTGACCCATGAGATATCCTTGAAAGGCCGCAATAACTTTTGAAGATATTACGTGAGCAAACATCTTGAATAAAACCACTTTGATGATATTGTTTGCCGTTAAGATCGTTGTTACCTTGACTTACAAAAAAAAAAAAAAACAAATACCACTTGATCGACAAAAGTTTATCTTGTGGCCACATTTCAACAAGTTATTGACAACATAGCAGAGAGAGAGAGAGAGAGAGAGAGAGAGAGAGAGAGAATAATAGATGACGCAAAGAAGAGCGGGGTGTGTTTCAAACAACATAAACTGATAAAGGATGAACGTGAGATAGATAGCAAACTAGTAAGAGATGGATCACTTCATTGGTTATTTGCAAATTACGGATAATCAGAACAATTAAAATGGAAGTTATTGGGTTTTTTGGGTTTTTTTCAGTTAGACACGAAGGTAACAGTTTCACGCTGTTCCAGGAAAGACTTTAAAAACAACATTTTAAAATGCTTAACGTAATGCAATGTTATCTTGTGACGCTAATTCTGGCGTCCCAGAGTTTAAATTGTTAATATCTTTCCTGAAACAATGTGAGAACATTCTCTTGGCATCTAACTGACTTCATGTGCCCGTTTCTCGGCTATCTTTTGAAATTTCCCATTTTTATCCACCTTTTTTGTTCATTTGCTTTTTTTAACCTGATGATGATTCGCCGAAGAACCAAAAACGTTTATGATACACATGGAACATACATTATTTTTTTTGTTGCTTTTAACACAAAAAGATCATTAGAAAAATTGAAAAAATAAAAAGATATAATTAAGCAGTGAATTCTGTTATTTTTAACAATGTTTGCTTAAATTAAAAAATAATGCTGCTTAAATACACACACACGATATATATATATATTTATATATATATATATATATATATATATATATATATATATATATATATATATAGCTTAGTTACATGATCAATTTGCGTTCCAAGAAATCCGCAAACAATAAAATTGTGTACGATCGTTTCAGAGACCATGTATATTTATTATTACTATCAGATCTTATCAGCAGCACAGGGTATAGACACTAAATTGAAGGCATATAGACAGCATCGAGAGAGAGAGAGAGGGGGGATGAGAGAAGCATAGAGAAAGAAAGAGAAATAGGACAGGGAGAATACAGACACATGGTAATACAGGGAGAGAGAGAAAGAGAGAGAGAGGGGGGAAGAGAGAGAAATGGAAAGACATAAACAGAAATAAGAGAAAAGATAGGTGTATTTAATGAACTTGGACAAACTTGCACCACTTTTATGCCTCTTTATAAAAATTAAAATCAAGTAACAATTCTGCTAAACCATATGTCGAAAATCTTTATTTCAATTTTGATTAAAATTAATTACATGATTTTGATTTTTAAAAATGTCTTAATTTTAAGGTTTAAGCTTAAGGAGTCTTAAGAAGGAATTGAAATTCAAATAATCTTGCTTAATTCGTGTCTATTGACTATAAATCAAATTCAATGCAAATCTGAAATATTTTAATTTTTAAATCGGAGGTTGTGTCCGTATTACCCTCTAAAAGCCTTTAAAATACCCCATAGAAACTGAAATTCGGGGAATATTTATTAATTGATGTCTAATACCTATTGTTAAAATTTCACAAAAATCGGAGGTATCTGAATTTTCATGTAAGGCTTCCACCTCCTTTTTTCTCCTTTGCATAAAACTAAATTAAATGAAATATAGCCCACTGCTTCCTCTTTGCCCATTTGCATAACACTCAATATAGCCCACATTATCCCCCCTTACGCCTAATTCCAAAATTCATAATGATCGGTTCATTAGTTTCAAAGTGAATCCTGTACATAAAAATATATAAACATATACGCATACCTAAGTTTATATGAATATAGATAGATGAGAAGAAAAGAAAGAAACAAAGAGGTAAAGAGGAACAAACGAAAGAGAGAGAGAGAAAGACAAAGAGAGAGAGAGACAAAAAGAGAGAGAGAAAGGCAATAATGAAAAAGCAAAGAGTAAAAGAGAGAAAGACAAAAAGAAAGAGAAAGGCAATAATGAAAAAGCAAAGAGTAAAAGAGAGAAAGACAAAAAGAAAGAGAAAGGCAATAATGAAAAAGCACAGAGTAAAAGAGAGAAAGACAAAAAGAAAGAGAAAGACAAAAAGAGAGAGAAAGACAAAAAGAGAGAGAAAGGAAAAAAGAGAGAGAAAGGCAAAGAGAGAGAAAGGCAAAGAGAGAGAAAAGCAAAGGGAGAGAAAAGCAAAGGGAGAGAAATGCAAACGGAGAGAAATGCAAACGGAGAGAAAGGCAAACGGAGAGAGAGAGAGTTATGAACAAACTGGGGTAGATCGATAGATAAATGGATATGAACAGATGAATGGATAGATATAAATTAACAAATTTAGCTCGTAAACAAAAACCATAGCAACGCGTAATTTATATAAAACACATTAGAATAAAATTACCTACCGAACCCGCCATGTTGAAACGATTTGTAAATTTTTTTCATTTCAATTTTTTTCTATAAAATTTGTCTTCAGTGGCGATTGCCACTCAGCAAAGCTCACTTTTTCTACTCTAATAGCTTATTCCCTCGGACAGCTTGCCTTTAGAATCCCCCCACTGCTTCCCGTTTCCCCAACCGTAGCAACATGCAGACATTTAAATGTAATGTGAACAAATATCTTGATAGATAGATAGATAGATATGCTTAAGCATTAATTACCGACTTCTCTTTGTTACCCCGTCCCACTGTCAGTGCTTTGGAACAACAGCAAGGCAAATGCACCTCTTTTTGTTTCCAACCGTTTGTCTCGTCTTTTTTTATGGAAATCGATCCAGACAAGGCATGAAGTCACTTGATGTAATGAGCTATCAAGAACAAATATGATTATCGCAAAGACAGGAAATGTCTATTGATCTTAGTCTTGAAAAGACCAAGGTTATCGGTAGGAGGAAAACAGTCAGCAATAAGAGAGTTACACAAGCCTGCGGATCTTGGAAAGAAGCTACTGGAATAGGAAGCTGTATTACAATGAGGTATCAAAACAGCGAATTGATGGAGACCACTAGACTAACGAATCAAACGAGCTGGAACAAAGGAAGTAGGGAATAGATCATATAATTCTGAAGAACACATGCCATAATAGTATTTATAGAAAAGACTGAGACTAGCAACATCGCGTCTGTGAGAGGGGGGCAGAGAAGAAGAAAGGGTAGGACCAATCAAATTACAGATACGTTTCTGCACCTTATCTAGTACCCTCAAATAAGACAGATATTCACTAGCCCAAATATGACAACAGTACTCCATACATGGTCTGATTGTAGATTTGTAGAGATAGAGAATAGCCTCAGGTGTGAGAAAGTGTTTGGAGCGATAGAGAGAACCGACTTCACGAGAAGCAGTAAGAGCAATGGATCTAATGTATGAACTGGGTCCTTATTTTCGAGGTATGAAGGAACTTGCTTGCAGACAACATTGTAGCAGTCATAAATGATGTTTACTTCTTAATGCGTATCAGTGTCCTTGTGAGGTGGTTTGGCCAAATCTTGGCCAATCAGCTCGCAGGGTGCATTGATAAAGGACTACTTCAGCCCTTTAGAAATTTCAGACGATCAGCAGACAGTTTCCTGGCACCAGCTAAAACGGATCGTCTCATCTTCTCTTCTGTCTTCGTCACCGACATCCTGTGATGCTATCTTCACCAAAGATATATTCATCAACTAAGTGGCAGCAGACTTTTTACTTCTTCCTACTTCAATAAACCTTTCCTTGTTTGTTGTTATAAAAGAAGTGTTGCTTTTCTTTCGTGAAACGTTTTCGTTTTTCTCTATATTAATAAAATATAGAAATTGATTTGGCACTTGTATAGATGCGGTACATTAGCCGAAATTTATTTTAGAAGAGTTCCAATGGTGTAAGAGGCAGACAACTCTTTTTTTAGTACGCAATTTCTCCGAAAATGGAAAATATGCATTTTTTAAATAAGAAGTCATGCAAATTCAATTAATTGAACATTTTTCGAAGAAAATCAACAGTATATTGATAGAACATTTATTGAAGAAAATAGAATTTGGGAAAATCAACACTATATATTTTCATTTCAAAGCGAACAGTCATCGGTTTTGGTTTAAAACATTTTTGATTTTTTTTTTATAGTTTAAAAAATAAATTTTTCTATTTTTTTTCTTCTCTTGATTTTGTTTTTTTTAAACGGGATAGAATTCAGAAGTTTGTTCAAAAAGACTGTAGGGGGGTGGGGTAGTGGAAAATTTCTGCCGCCACATAAATTCTGATAAATAGGATTCCACCATTTGCGTGTGGGTCCCACATTCTAATTTGTTCCTCCTCTTGGCTTGTTGCCACATGCTTTCCACATGATTGGTGGTCGCACCTGTCGATATTCAAGGCATTCACGTCGATTACGTCCATTTTCGGAGAAGCTAGAAATTATGTACTTTAAAAAAAAGAGAGTTATCTGGCCCTTTTTACACCATTGGAACTCTTCAAAAATAAATTTCGGCTCGTGTACTGCATCTATACAGGTGCCATTGATTTCTATATTTATTTCAATATACGTACATATAAACAAAAATAGATCTCTTATGTAACTGCTCAAGTTTTATTAATACATATAGTTTTACTTTAAGGTAACCAGAAAAAATAAGAATCTTTCGTAGAAGAGTTGCCGCAGTCTGTATACCGCTTCTATTATTTACAAAATTCAAACACGCCTTCATCAAGAAGCCACGCCCCTAACAACTAAGCATGGCTTTGGTGTGGAAAATTACTGGATCCTGCTGCTTTTATTCTTGAGCTAAAATTTTCTGGAAAAATACCGAAGCAGATATTTCGCAGCAATCACCCCAGGTCCTACTAACTAGTCGTCCAGCCCGAATGCAGAAGAAAACACTAACAGTAGCAGTAATCAAAACGGCCGTTTTCAGGGCCAATCAAACTACTTAATGCGATTCACATTTTGCTGCCTGCTCCATCCACCCGACTCTAGCCTTCCTCTCCAGTTTCTGCTCCACTCCAGTTCCTTCCAGTGGCTCCTACTCCAGCTTCCAGTAACGTCTACTCCAGCTCCTTCCAGTAGCTGCAGTTCCAGCGGCTCTTACTCCAGCAACTTACAGCAGATCCAGTTCCAGCGGCTCTTGCTCCAGCTTCCTGCAGCGCCTGCGCCAGCTCCTTTCTCACAACCACTGCTCCAGCCCCTGATCCTTGTTCCAACAGCTCCTGTTCCTGCCAATCCGGCCCTTGGCCATGTTTATACGGACCGGACCTACCTGAAGCATCTCATCACACCTCAGGGACATCTATGTCAATCTCCGTGTGACATCATCCCATGTTGTTCAGGTTCCAGTTTCACCCGTTCCTGTTGACCCAGCCTTTCCTGCTGTCCAGGTTCCAGAAACATCTTTCCTGCTGTCATGTTCCAGCTTCGTCATTCCAGCCTCAACTGCTGTTTCCAATTACATCATCCCTGTCATTCCAGCCTTTCCTGCTTCCAGTGACGGCGTTCCTGTCTTTTCCTGTTGGTGACGTCACCTCAGCTTTCTTTCTCACGTTATTACCTTTATGGTAAATAAACGGTTCCTTTACATTGTTCATCTGCATTTGTCCCCGCTTCTTAGCCATTGCCTGTGTCTACTTTCTTAGTTGTAAGACCGATCATTTAGGCGACCGGCCCCTGAAACAGAGCCCGACCCCTGAAACAGAGCCCCACCCCAAAAAATGTTGGTGGTAGTAAAAACAACAACAAAACCGTTTTATTACTTACTCAAGAGAATGGAATCCCTCCATGTCTTTGAGTATTTGCATAAAAAGATCGTTTCGCTTATATTTCTTAGTCATGTTATGTTGTTTTTTAAATAGGATTTTTTAAATTTCGTTTTTGGTTTTCTCATATTTAATTTTTGGTTTGAATAAATATTCGATTTATAGTAAATAGAACTAGACATCGAACCAGGGGATGGCAAACGATCTGATGGTCTGACAGTGTTTCCCTTTGCAAACGGCAAGTCACTTATATGGGATGCGACTTGTGTCGACACTTTTGCGCCCTCGTCAGTGATAGAATCGGCAATAAACCCTGGACATGCAGCACCGTCAGTAGAGAGCCACAAGCATTCAAAATATTCTGGTCTTCTCGATAGATTTGTGTTTCAACCGTGGAGGCGAGTGGAGTGATACGTCAGTGCGACTTTCTCGGCAGCCTTGGTCTGTTAATGCCTCGCCACACCAGGAACGATCATAAATTGACTTGGCTTTATGAGCACCTCTCTAACGCCATTATTCATGAAAACGCCTCGAGCTTGCTCTCGGCCTGCCAAGCCAGCCGGACATTCGATGAAACTTTCTGATGTGTCCATGTTGTCTTCGAAAAGGGATATTTTATTAATTTTTTTATTTTTTTTTTTCTAGTAAATAGACATATAATAGGCTTTTGGCTTTGAGTCCTTGCTCCGTGTGCCTAATATCAGTCGGAATTTCCACGAACAGAGTTTCTTTCCAATAACTTTCCACCTACGGAACACAGTACCACAGCACTGCTTCCTTGCAAACTACAACATGGTCATCTTCAAATCCAATATCAACAAATACTTGTCATAAACCGTCCTCATAAGTAATCAAACTTTTTTCATTCCATTTATTATTTTCAATCCTCTCATAATATTCTTCATCATTAAACCGACAATCCATCCATCACTTTAACCCTTATCCTCGAGTGGCTTTCGCCCTTGAGAAGTGGGTTAAAAAAAACAAAAAAACAAAAACAGGATTGTCATATTTGGGCTGGTGAATCTCTGTCCCATTAGAGGGTTCTTGATAAGGTGCAGAAACGTATCTTTACAATGATTTCCCCCACCCTTTCTTCTCTGCGCCCTCTCTCTCGTCACATACGTGATGTTGCTAGTCTCAGTTTTTTTCTGTAAATACTATTATGGCATGTGTTCTTCAATATTGTCTGATCTATTCCCTGCTTCCTTTATTCCAACTCGTTAAACTCATTGGTCTAATGGTCACCACCAATTTGCTGTTTTGATACCTCTTTGTAATACGGTTCCCTATTCCAGTAGCTTCTTTCCAAGATCCGCATGCTAGTGGAACTCTCTTACTGCTGACTGTTTTCCTTCTACCTATAGTCTTGGTATTTTCAAGACTAAGGCCAATAAGCATCTCCTGTCTTTGTGATAATCATATTTCGTTCCTGTTAGCTCCTTACATCAAGTGGCTCCATGCCTTGTCTGAAGAAAAAGAAGAAAAAAAGAAAAAAATTATATAGAAATACCATCCCGATGTTGCCCGGTATTATTTACTTTTAGTTTTAAGTTTATTGTCAAAATTACAAGTAATTGTTTTGGATATTTGACACATTGAATTCCTCCTCTTCTTTTCTTATAATGCTTGGATATTTCTTAAAATCAAAATCAAAATAAAGGAAAACGCTTTTTTAAAACTGAAGCAGATATGACATTATTAAATGAAAGAATGACAAAGTCTATCCATACACAATTAGTTAATTTTTTTCAACAACTTGTGAAGACAATGAAAGGTAAAGTTTGTGTAGAATGAGAGTTACATAGTGTCCAAAGAAAGTTTCAGAGTGAAATAGATGTTTTTAGTGTGAAGAAGAAAAATTGAGTACACATATTCGTTGCAGCTAACGCTGCATGCGTTTATGTGTGTGCATATGAAGAGGCATGAAAATATGTGTGAGTGCCTATTAGTGGTCTTTGGTTTGTTAGTGAGAGAGTGTATGTATGGACTTGTGTGTGCATGCGTTTGTTTAGAAGGTGTAAGTGAGAGAGCGTATGTGTCTATGATCTTGGGTATACGTTCGCTTTGTGAACTCACTGGCCTTACAGTGTCCCTAAATATGTTCAAAAGTGTAGCAAGCGCTCAGAGCTTATCCACTTTACAGTATCCCTAAAAGCGGTCCAAGAGTATAGCAGGTGCTCTGAGAGCTCTCACTGCCTTACAATGTGTTTAAAAGTGGTTCATGAGTATAGCAAGTGCTCTGAGAGCTCCCTTACTTTACAGTGTTCCTAAAGTGGTTCAAAAGTATAGCAGGCGCTCTGAGAGCTCACTCACTTTACAGCGTCCTAAAGTGGTTCAAGAATATAATAGGCGTTCTGACAGCTCCACTGCCTTATAGCGTCTCTAATAGTTATTCAAGTGTATAGCAGGCGCTCTGAGAGCTTTACCACCTTACTATGTGAGAACTCTTAGAGCGCCTACTATACACATGAGCTACTTTTAGGTATCCGTAAACTCTGGGAGCTCCTCCATCTTACAGTGTCCCTAAAAGTGGTTCAAGGATAAAGTAGGAGCTCCGAGAGCTATACCACCTTATAATGTGTGAATTCTCAGAGCGCCTGTTACACTCATGAACCACTTTTAGAGATACTTTAAGGTAAAGGAGAACGCCTCCTATACTCTTACACCACTAATGCGATCACAATGATATTTGTCACAGACATAGAGCATTCATTGAAAAACAATTTTGCATAAAAATGTTTCTGAACCCGGTATTTTTGATGACGTCATTAGCTGTACCGAGGTTGGTTAACATTTCGTGCTTTTAGATTTTAATAGTGTATTAAAATTTTCCAAAACTAATAAAGCTATTCTTATGAAACTTTATACCGATGTAGGTGCTACATTAAAAAAAAAAATAATACTTAAAAAATATCGGATGACGTCAGAATTTGTATGATGACGTCATTAATTCTGTAGTAAAAAAAATTATTTATTTCTGTGCAATTACTATCTTTTTTATATCTATATTAAAATTATGTCACTTAACGTCGTATTCTTTGAGTTTGTATTTTCCTTTTTCTACTTTTATTCTCTCCAGACAAGGCATAGCGTCACTGATCATTGTTGTTGTTAGACTAATCAGACTTCTGCATAGTGCTCACAAAAATCGTGCCTCAGGATTGTCTGGTCTGCATGAAGTGCTCCTCGTTGGTAGCTGCTATTCATTAAACCTGCAAGATTGCAGGTTTTTACTCCCGACACAGACAGCAGCAAGGCTCAGCGTTTGCATGCGAAGTCGGGGAAGGTTTAGCACAGAACACACAAAGGGATGGTGCAAAAGCAACGTTGCCACTCTCAATCTGTTAATTTGCAGCTCCATTCCTGACATGTCGGCTTGTTACACACAAAGGCAGAGACGATCAGGGATTTATTTATTCACATGATCCTATTGTTAGCATTCAAATACTTGCATACAAGTTTGTAGAAATAAGTGAATTAATGACAAAGTCTTTTCTAACATAATTTATCAACTTTATTAGACCAAGAAGAACGGGTATCTCTAACATATGGCTATTCAAAATGCACATTTAGAGGTTAGAATGCTATTTCAACTGTAAGAGCTATAGAGACAGAACCTTTCATAGATGAACTCGGTAAAAATGTGACCCGTCGGGTCATCTGTTGAGATCGGGTTAGATTGTTTGAATCAGAAAAAAATGAGTTTGCAAAGCCAGTTAAATATATATATAAAAAAGATAAAATCCCAAGTTAGTAGCTTTCTGCTCGATATATCTCCTCCCCCCTCTCTCTCTCTCTCTTCTAAGCTAAAGGTTAAATTACTAATATTCACTTTTGTTTATAATGGACTGTTCCAACCTTTCAACTCTTTCCTTTCTTTATTACCTTTGACTGTTAATAAACAGAGAGAGAGAGAGTCACGAAAGCGAGGATAATAGAGACTGTATATTTTATTTCTTTCGATTTTATTGAAGAGTTTATTTAGTTGATGATTGTAATGCAGTTCAGATAATGTGGCCTCAACATGTGTGAAATAGACAAAAATATATAAATTAATATGTGGAAAATTTTACACAAAATATCAATGTACTGTCATGAGAATTATCACTGAAAATATGCTGGCAAATCAAAGGAATAATGGAACACCTGAACTGTAATTGACCCAAATGATGTTGTTCAGTGAGGTGGAGTCAAAAATTAAACTCTATGTAATCTAAACAATTTTATTGTTGTATACTTAATTTTAATTCTAGAAAATGTCTAAAAATTTTAGGCCTAATCATAAGGGATCTTGAAATTGAAATTCAGTGAATCTTGCATAATCGGTGTCTAATAACTATGGATCAAATCTAATGCAGATCTGAAATAATTTAAATTTTCAAATGGGAATTTGTGGCCGTATTATGCCCTTCAAAATACTACAAAGAAAGTGAAATTTGAAGAATATGTATTAATGTATAGGTGTATTTCTTTTAAAAAGAGGACAGAGGATGTTCAGTGGGAGTGGAGTCATACATCTACACTATTGAGATCCCCCCCCCCTCCTTCTCTTTTGTATTTTTTGTCTATAACTTTTGAAGGTGTGTAAATCTTATTATTTAATTCAGTGACTTTCCCTAAAATTTATATTACTTCATACCCAGAATTGAATTTGGAAAAGAAAATTGTTTTGCAGCTGTAAGTAATTCAAAATCGATTTAATAAAGAAAAGAAGGAGAGTTATTTCCCCTAAAATAAACAGTAACCCAAACAGACGCTAAAGTATCAAAACCTTTAGCTGCTCCTGATAATCACACTCGTAGCTGCTCCTGATAATCTCTGTATATACAAATCAATGTCTGTGCGCTTGTGTGATGTTTGCGTGTTCTCTATAGAAAGAAAGGTGAGAGAATCTACATGAAATAAAAAAATACCTTCTCTTGTCTGCTCGCTTCATAACAAGTTTCTGCTACTTAACTATCTTCATTATCTGTCAGTTATCAAACAAACCAAGTCTGAAAGAAACCCCAGCACCAGTATTCAATCCGATGGACTCCAAACAGGCTAGCCAAAGGGTAAGCCCTTCAAGAGCTCAATAGGGAAAGAAAGGGATTACAAGGCTGGCTGATAAAAAGGTCTACCCCTAAATTTAATTATATTTAACGAAGCTGCTCTTTGTAAGTTAATTGTCAAAATTGCGAGTAATCGTTTTAAAACCTAGTGCTTCAAGCGGCCATTGTTTTTGTAGCAACCTAATAGTATATATAGATATAGATACTTCTCGTCTACGATTTCCACTCATATTTTTTTGCTGGTCTATAACGATTAAACGGAAATGTAATCTTCTTCCTTCTTTCTATTTCCTATAATAGGTCAACACGTTCTGCCATGACGATTAATTACACCCAAAATAAACGAAAGCAATTGTGAACAAACATTTATAATATACAGACATGTCACCATGCAATTACAGTGTTCCATAGCAGCATCTATATCTATATTTCTGCTATTGATAAATATCTGACATATTTTACATCATCAGGACATAAGTTCGAATACTGTCGATGATCTGAATTTTTCAGGAAGACTATTTTTCATATGAAATATATATATATATATATATATATATATATATATATATATATATAAAGTTAATACAACAAAAGATATAAAAGGGAACTAATATCTTTAATTAATGACCATCCGGATAAAACTGAAGCTCAATATACTGGATAGAGCATTAATAGCACTAGATAAAGTGAAAGAATAAAATAAGGTGCGACTCAAATTTTATTTGCATTCCATGTCCAAGTTATATATATATATATATATATATATAGGGTGAGCCAAAAGTAGGTGGACAGTAAAAAACATGTTTTGTCGAAGCATAAGAGGCAGACTTCAAAGCTGTGTAAATCAAGAAGGAAAATGTTTTTTACTGTCCACCTACTTTCGGCTCACCCTGCATATATATATATATATATATATATATATATATATATATATATATCAGTATGTATATTTATGAAGGTTGATAGCAATGCAGAAAACCGGAATAGAGAAAGAGAGTATGAACAAAAACAAATAATCAAAGACAATATTTTGGGTATAAATCTTCACAATTATCTATTTATTTTTCAGTATATACAGAAGGCGCCCACTATTCACGGGGGTTACGATCCAGACACACCCGTGAATAGCGAAATACCACGAATAGATTTTGATGCCTCAAAGTTCACTAAAAATCAGGGGGGGGGTAGAATGTGTTTTTTTGCATGAAATCCACCAAATTAGCGTAAATTAGCCTTTCTGCTTGCAATTTGGTTGATTTTTTTTTCAATATTTCAGTTTTGTATAAAATTTGTGAAAATTTGGATTACCAATGCTTTTGTATGAGCCGCATTTAATATGAATCCTATGGAATTATTAACGTTTTTTTTTTATATTGACCTTTATTGAACTTAAATGATTGTACCATTTGTAAGTTCTACCACATTTCTGGAGAAAATGTTAAGTCAATGCTTATGCTGAAAATCATCCAAATTTATTAAACCGTGGTTCCACTGTAGAATATAACTCATTAGAATAAAAAAAAATGATGACATAATCAGTATCTTGTAATCATGCTCCAAAAATTCAACATCAACGGATATTATTGTGTACATACGTTTCAGAATTTTTTTTTTTTTTAATAATCTGATCTGCACAAAATAATTCTTTATCAATTCGTTACAGGTCAAGTAAACAATGGGATTTAGAATGATAAAAAAAAAACCCACATAAAACAAAAATATCCAACAAAATCAAGAAATCTTATTTTCTTTTTTATACTTTTTTTTCCTTTTTTATGTCAGGATATAATAATTGGATTCAAGAGTCCAATGTATATATTATTTTCATAAAAGATGCGTATTTTGAACGATGAATCCATCATTTTTTAAACCTCGACCTGTAACGAATTGATAAATATTTTTGTGTGTGCTGATGAAGTGATTATTAAGAAATAACATTTCTGAAACATATGTACACAAATATATTTGTTGATGTGAATTTTTGGCGCATGATTACAAAATATTGATTATGTCATAAATTTTGTATTCTACTGAGTTATATAATATGAGCTCTGTTGGACTTAAAGTCCTAATCATTTAGCTAAATTTCATCTGCAATATTTATTTGTATCATTTTTTTTTTTAAATCTATATAATTGAAGTGAGTTTTTTGTCTCCTTCTGATACAACTAAGTTAAAATATTTTAACCTTAACTTTCTTAAGCACACACACACACACACACACATATATATATATATATATATATATATATATATATATATATATATATATATATATATATATATATATATATATATATATGTGTATGTGTGTGTGTTAAAGAAAATTAAGTTAAAATATGTGTAACTTACTATTTTGTACTGAGTGTTTTGGACGTTTTTAGAAACAACATAAATCCCAATTTCTTTTTTCAGTCTTCTAACTTGTTAGGATATTCTAAAAATAATTTTTGGAAAACCTTTCTCTTCTTCAAGCCTTCAATGAAATGTTAACAGAGTTCTTGCAAATTATGAACTTAATATATACTTATGGCAAGAAAGCTACAATTATTCTAGAATCCCTGTTAATCTTCATAGTTATGCTAAAACATAAACTGTCCTGTGCAGCTTTCTTGACATATGTATATTTTGTACTACTGCTAAAAATTAAGCTCTGTTAATGTTATGACTTTTTTATGATTTGTTTCTGTTTCGGGTGGAATTTCTAAGTTTTTAGACATGTATATTGAATGTTTTTATATTGAATACGTTTGTTGTGTGTGGTACTTACTGGTTTGGAAAAAAATTGTTTTGTTCTGATGAAAATAAGCATTTATAATTTTTATAATTCATTGTATGACTTAAAGCATCTATTTTAAAAGCAAAAAACTGTAAACAAACATAATACATGGTGTATGCTCTTTATTTAGAACTTGATTTTAAAAATGTTTTGAACCGCCGAAATCTCTCTCTCTCTCTCTCTCTCTCTTTCTCTCTCTCTCTCTCTCTCTCTCTCTCTCTCTCTCTCTCTCTCTCTCTCTCTCTCTCTTATATAACTCAGTGTCTGTGTGTATATGTGATGTTTGTGTGTTCACTATAGAAAGAAACGTTAGAGAATCTACATAAAATCTTAATGTGTATTCTTATGTAAAATTTACCGGGAAAGACAATGAAAGTGCTCTCGAATCTCTAAGTACACCTCTAAGGGGGCTATGAGGGCATAACACCCTTAAAAATTCTAATATATCCTATTTTTATAAAATTTAAATCATATGTATAAAATTTTCTAGGAAAGACAATGGAAGTGGTCCCGAATCTCTGAGTGCCCTCCTAACCTAAGGGATCTATGGGGCCGAACCTCCTTTAAAACTTCAAATCTATCCTATTTTGATGAAATTTATATCATACGTATAACATTCTCTGGAGAAGACAATGTAAGTGATCTCTAATCTCTACATTAACCTATATGTGCCAAATATCTATGTGTCTCCACCTCTAACTGACTCATAGAGACGGAATCCCCCTAAACCTGCAAATACATATATTCGATTTGATGCTTCTCCAGATTAGTACCTGCGCTAAAATAGACTTGGCATCGTTAGGGTCAGCGTTAGGGTCAGCGTTAGCTTGGGTCCTAATCTGGAGAAGTACCTTCGATTTTAATGAAATTTAAACTATAAGTATACAACACTAATTCAAGAAGTTTTCGAGCATTTAAACTTCTTCCGACTATATTAAGGGGTGAAACAAAAAGAAGGGCGGGTGGTGGTAAAAACAAAGAAAGTAATCTGGTGTTATGAGCGTAGTGAAAAAGTACATAGTCCTGATTCTCATTCAATCTCGAGCAACGTCGGCTCTTCCTGCTATATATATGTATATATATATATATATATATATATATATATATGTATATATATATATATATATATATATATATGTATATATATATATATGTATATATATATATATGTATATATATATATATATATATATATATATATATATATATATATATATATATATATATAATCACATCACAACTCAAACAATATTAACATATACTATTGTAATCAAATGCAACCAAACTTTAGATTAGAAGAAAAAGCCATGAAAAATATTATACACGAATACATATCCTCAATTGACAATAAAAATAAAATTAGACTCATTATTTACTATAAGGAATTTAAAACCCAAAATCTTGTAAAATAAAAACAACTAGAAAGAACTAATGTTATTTATAAGTTTAAATGCCCTTTGGGAGAATCTAACTCCCATAATAATAATAATAATAAAGCTAATAGCTACATTGGTTTTACAAGCACTGCCCTATCTTGCCGCCTCACCATGCATCTTGTAAACTCGAGCTCAGTTTACCAACATCTACAAAAACATAACTGCCCTACCTCTGATTCAAGACAAATTCTAGTTAATAACACTAAAATAATACAATCCGAAACCAATTTAAAAAAATTAACAATACTGAAAGCTATCTACATAAAAACATGACAACCTAAAATTAATAACATCACATATGAAACCAGTGGTAACATTTTAAAATGCTTAACGTAATGCGATTTTGTTCTGTGATGCCATTCCAGCGTCACTGAATTTAAATCGTCAATGATTTTCCTGGAACAATGCGAAAAACGTTCTCTGCGTGCTTCTCCGCGTCTTTTTAAAATTCTCTTCTTTCTCCAGCTTTTTTGTTTGTTTGCTTTTCACACCTTAGGATGATTCGGCGAAGAATCGAAAACGTTCGTGAAACCTATGGAACATTTAATTTTTTTGATTTTAATTCAAAAAAAGACCATCAGAAAAATTGAAAAAATAAAAAAAGATATAATTAAACAGACGAATTCTGTTATTTTTAACAATGTTTGCATAAATGAGAAAATGCTGGCTAAATACACACACATATATATATATATATATATATATATATATATATATATATATTATAGAGAGTGTACTTATTGTAATCTAGATTTAGCTTACTTGCTATAGATTCGAGTATACGTAGTGTCTGGGTGTGTGGGGGTGGGGAGAGGGGTAAGAAAGTTTTGTGCGTGCTGTACGGCGTGTGTATGTTTATGCATGTAACTGATTGTCAACTATGCTTTTCTAGTGTGTAAGGGTACGTGAATAATCCAAATAATACAACTTATCAATCCTCCAAGGGCAAATCTAGTCTATTGATAACAATTCTGTTTTTCTTTCATAATATTGAAAATGTTCCATCATGACAGGTTTGTAACAAAAGAGACGAAAACGAAAACTAACCAGCTTCAAAGCGCATGAGATGTTTCGCATGTCGGGCAACCATTTTCCAGAGAGAAAAGAACGTGTGTTTATAATTACAGATTTTTAAAAAGGACGCATTAAAAATAGACGGCGAGTCGGATTTGAAAGAAAGTGTTGGTGATGCAAATGTATCAATGTTATTATGATGTTGGATGAACGGGAGTTCCTTATGAAATTAGGACCGTCATTGTAATCTTATTGCGGCTACCTGGAGATGTACATAAATCTTTGTTTCCTACAGGATTAAAGTGGAAATAGTAATGGTCGCCACCCCTACCTTTGTCAACGAATTACACTCTAAGACTGCCAGAGCCCGGTGCTTACAACCTCTGAAACCCCTGATCAAAAGGAACTGGTAAGAGGAGAGAAGAATGTTGCCATTTGTAAGAAGGTAGAAAAACCAAATGCAATAAGAAAGCGGTGTTGAGTATTGATTTACTCCTCTCCAGGAGTTAGGCACAAGGCCAGTTTTTATCTTACTCCCACAAGTAAGATGTGAGCCAAGGTCGGGCCGGGAAAGTGGGGTTTAAAAATTGCCTGGGCAGCCCCGTCGGAATTCCCCGATAGAGGCGCCTCAGGCAGTAAGCAATAAACTTACTCCTCCCCAAAGAGGGGAGGCAAAGCCTGGGAAGGTGGACCTCCCAGAACTGCACAGGACCCATTGACCGGCGTAAATCAAGACCCGAAGGCCAAGACAACACCAGTATGGGGTGCAGTATCAATCGGGACAGATACTACACTTTGATCTTAACCAAAAGGCTGTCCATCCTGTAGACTTTGTTTGGCAAGATGAAAAAGGGGGTCACCGTTAGCCTTATTATAAGGACAAACTCCTTATTCAGATGTTCAATCAATTTTATTCATACATAGTTTCACCAACAAACAGACAAGATCTAGGAAAGAGTTACATAGCCAAAAATATCAAAGCACGCTGGTTCGGTCTGGAGTCCACTTGTCTCGTGCATGGCAAGTCTTTGTGTGGGACGAGACCGGGACATAGCCGTCTTATCAGCTTGACGTCAAAAAGAGAGAAAACTATACAATAGTTCAGCGAAAGTGCCTCCCATGCAAAGTGTTCTGATTGTTAATCACTCTATGTGTAAGGACAAACGTGCGCAAAAGAAAATGGATCCTAATCATATAACTGCTACAAGCTAATGCTCCAGAAGGCAAATCACCCCTGACGCGATCCTCTACCTGTATAAGAGTCAAATACGTCCTAAGATGGGGAGGTACTGTTGCAACATCTGAGGAGATGCCACTCAGAGCATCCGTTCCTGTCTTGACAGAGTACAAAATCGACTTCGAAATCTCGAGGGGAGGTCCTCTTCTCTTCACTGCAACCGCTTTCTAACATAAGAGACGTTGCTAGTCTTTCTCTACTCTATCGTTACTTTAATGGTAGGTGCTCGACCAAGCTCTAATCTCTGATTCCATACCGTCAAACATTCACAGCAAAAACTCGTCTATCTACAACCACTGTCAATAATTTTCCTTTCTTTTTCTGTTACTTAAAACTAAACAGAACCTCCATGAGCAAAGTTTCTTTCCAAGAACTACCCATCTGTGGAACACATACCATGGAGCTGCTTCTCAGCTGACTATAACATGATCGTTTTAAAGTCCAATATTAAATTCTTTTTGAGCCGTCCTTATAAATAATCAAATTCTGCCCAGTTTCAACCATCGTCTCCAATCCGCAAGGTGTTGTCCAACCATCGTCTCCAATCCGCAAGGTATTGTCCAACCATCCATCTTACAAACTCATTAACCCCTATCCTCATATCCCCTTCAGGTCTTGATAAATTGGACACTTCTGGTTGGGAATTTCAGGGGTCGTTAGCATCGGACTAGCTGCCCTCGATTGAAATTCGTTGACTCTTGCAGTAGCTACACTTTCTTTTTTCTTCGTCTTTTTATTTATCGGTTGACAGCAAAGAAAATTAGATTTATTTCGTTAAAGACGCGGGAGTCGGACATGTTTGACTGAACAGACAACGCCCCATGGACGCAGGAGACGAGAAGAGAGAAAAATGTCGTTTGTCGACTTTGAAGGGGAGGGGGTAAATAACATTCTTGTTAAGGATGGCGGGAAGAAGAGAAATCAGAAAGAAAGGAAACGATAACAAAAAAAAGGAAAGAATGAACGATCGAAAGAAAAACAATTCTCAGTAGGTTTCATCTTCTTTTGTGGACCCCTTATATATATATATATATATATATATATATATATATATATATATATGTGTGTGTGTGTGTGTGTGTGTGTGTGTGTGTGTGTGTGTGTGTGTGGTGCCTCTCAAGTGTTACACCTAGATGGAAGATGGTTGTTTAACAGAAATTAGCAAGAAACCTTTGTAATGTTCTTACTTCTGAGGGAAAATAAATACTGTTCACCAAAATTTACAGAAATTTATCCGGTAGTTTTGTTTTCATTTACGAAATTCCACCTTTATCCGTAGGCGGAATTTCACCGCCATTGTCGGCATCATTATGAAAGTCAATGGAAATAATTCAAACTTTTGTGAGCGAAAGAAATTTAAAATGGGGTCAAACGCGAAAAAAAAAAAACGAATTATATTTCTTGAATATCATGATAATGGCGACAATTTTCCACGTACTAATAAAAGTTGAATTTATTTTATAAAAACAAAACTACTGGATGAATTTCCGTAAATTTTTTGTGAACGATATTTATTTTCCCTGGCAAGTAAGTACATCATAAAGGTTCCTTGCTGTTTTCTGTTTAACATCTTTATATAATAGGAGTTGTCTACTTTAAGTTTAAAAATGTGTAAACAAATAAAAATTTAAAACTTAAAATTTAAATGACTTTATTGCATCCCGGGCAACGCCGGGTAGATGGAACTAGTGTTATATAAAACAGTATAACATTTTCTGGTTAGTTGTTTTTATTTTTTATTATTTATGGAAGTCGCTCCAGACAAGGCATGAAGTCACTTGATGTAAGGAATTAAAAAGAACCAAAAATTGATCAAGTTGTATAATTAATAACAAAAAGGGAGAGGAAGGTCGAATCACTTCAAAACGATGTAGTTTTTTTTTAACTGACCGTGATAAATTCAGAGGCAAAATAATTGAACCTAAAGCCGAAACATTAGCATTGCAGTGACGGACCCAGTCACCCACGCCGGGAATACCTCAATATACACACATCCATGGACAACATGGCACCTGAAAATGGTCCGGCATTTAGCGAGTGCTGATGGAAAAGCCACTCAAGGAACTACCCTTGAGTTCGATCTCCTGTACTATCACCAGAAAAGCACTATGACCTCATCCTCTACCAAGGATACTTAACTACCTTCATTATCAGACAAACTAAGCCTGAAAGACTCCACTATCAGCGTTCAATCCCCTTGAGTCCAAACAGGATAGCCAAACGGTAAACCCTTCAAGAGCCCAATAGGAAAGGAGGGAGTTGCAAGGCTGGCTGACAAAAAAGGCTACACTTAAACTGTGGCTGACCGGAAGTCGGTGTTTTTAACATGAAACCGTCACCAGAAGAAAAATATGAATTCCTTTTTTGTTTTGTTTTTCATAATAGGCGACGCTGTCAGACAAACGGCTTTTTTCAACTATTCACTAGAAAACAGCCATTGTCAAAATACGCCCGAAAACAGCCGAAGATTATATCGATCGAAACGTTGAGAGAACAACACCTAAGATGAGAGCAATAGTCCGAACAATCCATTATAAATCCTCATTTCAAAAACAAAACTTTTTAAAATTTCAAACCAAATCAGTATGGACCTGAATCAATAACAGAAATAGAAACTACTAATATGATCTATCTATGATCTATCTATATATATATGATCTATCTATATATATATATATGATCTATCTATATATATATATATATGATCTATCTATATATATATATATATGATCTATCTATATATATATATGATCTATCTATATATATGATCTATCTATATATATATATATGATCTATATATATATATGATCTACCTATATATATATATATATGATCTATATATATATATATGATCTATATATATATATGATCTACCTATATATATATATATATGATCTACCTATATATATATATATATGATCTATCTATATATATATATATATGATCTATCTATATATATATATGATCTATCTATATATATATATATGATCTATCTATATATATATATGATCTATCTATATATATGATCTATCTATATATATATATGATCTATCTATATATATGATCTATCTATATATATATATATCTGATCTATCTATATATATATATCTGATCTATCTATATATATATAATCTATCTATCTATCTATATATATATATAATCTATCTATCTATCTATATATATATATAATCTATCTATCTATATATATATATATGATCTATCTATCTATATATATATATGATCTATCTATATCTATCTATATATATATATGATCTATCTATATCTATATATATATGATCTATCTATATCTATCTATATATATATGATCTATCTATATCTATCTATCTATATATATGATCTATCTATATATATATATCTATATATGATCTATCTATATATATATATATATGATCTATATATATATATATATATATATATATGATCTATATATATATATATATGATCTATCTATATATATATATCTATATCTATATATGATCTATCTATATCTATATATCTATATATGATCTATCTATATATATATATATGATCTATCTATATATATATATATATATTATCTATCTATATATATATATATGATCTATTTATATATATATATATATATATTTATATATGATCTATTTATATATATATATATATATATATTTATATATGATCTATTTATATATATATATATATATATATATATATTTATATATGATCTATCTATATATATATATATTTATATATGATCTATCTATATATATATATATTTATATATGATCTATCTATATATATATATATTTATATATGATCTATCTATATATATATATATTTATATATGATCTATCTATATATATATATATTTATATATGATCTATCTATATATATATATATATATATATATATATATATATATAATATATATATATATATATATATATATATATATATATATAAGTTTCTCAACCATTAAAACTATATAAAGAAAAAAAAAGAAAAAAAAACTTATAGTCTCAAGTCTTCCAGTGGAAAATCACTCATGTAAGTCAATTTATTTTTTACAGTTATTATATTAGTTAGTTTCTAACACTATTTTAAGGGATCATCAGTTGTTTACCATGAAAAACTGTTTCGGGAATTTAAAAACAAGACAGTATTAAATTTCATGGCTTCCCAGCAGAGTTGATCAGACTTCACTTCCCTTAAAAGACAAAAACATAAACGTTCCTTATACTAAATCTACGTTTTGTTCCATATAAATGTTTTGCTAACTTATATTAGTTATTTAAGATACAAAAAAACAAAACAAAAAATAAAAAAATTATAAAAATAAAAAATAAATAAAAATAAATAATAATAATTCTTTACCTGTGCTGTTCGTCTGTCTAATAAAATTTATCCGTTACTTACAAAAATGTTGCTGCATTTTAAAGTGTTTGGACGAATCCATGACACTATTATTTAAGTTATTAATGTATTATTTTCAGTTTTATATTATAAATTTAAAAATATCAACACATCAAAAAATAAAAGATAAATAAATAAATATGCATATATATATATATATATATACATACATACACACACACATACATACACACATATATATACCTTTAGTTCCTCCTTTTCTCCCTCGTCCTACTTTGTTGTCCATCTCCCCGTTGTTGTCAACCTCAAATAAATATTAATCTTCCTTGTTCACTTTAGTTTTTCTAATCTGCGTTCACAACTGTCGACTTTTTTCTTTTCTCATTGTTTCAAATCTGCGTCTATAAGTTAACCGTTAATTTGTTCTCTTTTTCTTTCTTTTTCTTCTCTGCCAACTCCCGGTGTTTAAAATCGGCGTTCATAACCGTCGATTTTCTTCTTCTTCTTCTTCTTCTTTTTTAACATTTCTTTCTACTGTATTTTTATTGTTTTTCTTATTATAATTAGCAGATGTGTTATATATACGTTTATACATATTATACATTATTTCTATTTATATATACTATGATTTGTTCTATCAGTTTATTATATATATATATGATCTATATATATATATGATCTATCTATCTATATATATATATGATCTATCTATCTATATATATATATATGATCTATATATATATATGATCTATATATATCTATCTATATATATATGATCTATATATATCTATATATATATATATGATCTATATATATCTATATATATATATGATCTATATATATCTATATATATATATATGATCTATATATATCTATATATATATATGATCTATATATATCTATCTATATATATATGATCTATACATATCTATCTATATATATATATGATCTATACATATCTATCTCTATATATATATGATCTATACATATCTATCTATATATATATATGATCTATACATATCTATCTATATATATATATATGATCTATACATATCTATCTATATATATATATGATCTATACATATCTATCTATATATATATATGATCTATACATATCTATCTATATATATATATGATCTATACATATCTATCTATATATATATATGATCTATACATATCTATCTATATATATATATGATTATACATATCTATCTATATATATATATGATCTATACATATCTATCTATATATATATATGATCTATATATATCTATATATGATCTATATATATATATATGATCTATATATATGATCTATATATATATGATCTATATATATATATGATCTATATATATATATATATGATCTATATATATATATGATCTATATATATATATATAATCTATATATATATATATAATCTATATATATATATAATTCTATATATATATATATAATCTATATATATATATATGATCTATATATATATATAATCTATATATATATATATAATCTATATATATATATATAATCTATATATATATATATATAATCTATATATATATATATAATCTATATATATATATATATGATCTATATATATATATATGATCTATATATATATATGATCTATATATATGATCTATATATATATATATGATCTATATATATATATATGATCTATATATATATATGATCTATATATATATATATATGATCTATATATATATATGATCTATATATATATATGATCTATATATATATATGATCTATATATATATATATGATCTATATATATATATGATCTATATATATATATGATCTATATATATATATATATATGATCTATATATATATATATATATATATATATATATATGATCTATATATATATATATATGATCTATATATATATATATATATAGATCTCTCTCTCTCTATATATATATATGTGTGTGATCTATCTATGATCTATCTATGATCTATCTATATATATATATATGTATATATATGATCTATCTATATTTGTCGCTCCTCGTAAAATAAGTAGAGCACTCTTAATGGTAGTACAAACACAGCATGACGTCACTTGCTTTATATGCATCATTCCTTCTTTAATAGAAGTAGAATGCCTCGACATCAAGCCGCTTTTATATGTGTTAAATTATCATTGTTTATCGGCTATTCAAAATATTGGGCGTGCG